>JASKGM010030699.1:0-28773 GCA_034509205.1 Ceratonia siliqua | reverse complement strand
ATTAATTACCCCCCTCCCCCCCCCCCCCCCCCACCAAAACGACATCGTCTCCAGACTCTTTTCACTATCTCCTCTATGTACTTCTCCCTCATCCATCTTTTAATGAGTGAAATTTCTAGGCGTTCACTCTTTCACTCTTCGAACATGAATCCGCTTTAACAAAATGTGAATAAAAATATAAAAGAAGAAGAATGTCGTACCGCCGGCAGAAGCGAGGCAGAAACCGACGAACGTTGGCGTCTGGGTCGCGCGGCAGTGGCAGCCGGTGTTGGCAGCGAAGATTTAGGGCAGATGGAGATATGAGAATCGAGAAGGGACTATGGGTTCTGGGGGTTTAAGGCTAGTTGGTAAATTCTGTGAGTTGAGATTTTCACGTAATAGCCTTTTTAAAAAATTTTAAAGAAATCATTTTTGTATTTTTAAAAATAATTTTATAAAATAGTTTTATAAAAAAAATTTATTTGAATAAAAATGTTTTTTATCAATTATTTTTTTTATTTTTTAAAAATAAATAATAAAAACAAATCAAAGAAAAAAATAATTTTTATTTTTTATTTTTTAAAATAATTAATAAAAATAATTATTTAAATAAATTTTTTTATTCTTCTAAAACAAAAAATAAATAAAAAACAATTTTTTAAAACTTTAAACACTTTTTTTTAAATGCATCCTTCTTTCCCAATTTTTTTGAATTTTTTTAGTTATATTTATTTTTCTAAATTTTTTTAAATTATAATTAATTTATTATTACTAAAAATTTTAAAAAAATTAAAAATATATTAATTCTCCTACCACCCTCAAAATTTTTTAAATACTATTTTGACAACATTAAATTCTTTTTTTATTTTATTTTACATAGACTCTATCTAACATAATTAAGTACACTTCTTTAATGAATTTTGTTTATGTAAACTAGCATCTTGATATTTTTTTAAAAAAAAATTATAACAACCTCTCTTATATTTATTTTATATTACATTCAATTTTTTTTTATTTTAAAAATGTATACAAATTTTTTATATGTTTTAAAAGCAAGTTATTATTAAATATAATAACTAAAAAAGATAATAAAATATCCTAAATGCTCCTAAAAAATATTACAAGTGATGGAACTTCTCTTACATTTTAAAAATAACCTAATAATAAAGTCATTAGCTAACAAATATGAAAAATTAATTAAAAGAGAAGTCAAATTAGGAATAAAGGAGAATAATTCATAATAAAAATTTTTAAGTGTCCTCAAAAAATATGTAACAAGTGACAGTATTTTTATGTTGTGTGTTATATATTTAATTTAATTTTTAAATATAGCAATTTTTAGTTAGTTACGGTCAGAGATTTAACTAATCTATTTTTTTCTTCTTTGCATTTTTCTTATTACATTGTTAAAATAATATAGTTATTTTCTATTATTTTCTCTTCTTTCTTTTTCAAAATTTATAAATTGTTTGTTAAAATTCATTGATGAAAGTTTAATAAAATTTAAATATATATATATAACATCTTAAATAATGTTATCAAATAAAGAATCTAACAATGACATATAGTGTATTTAATTGAGGAATGATATTATATTTAAACTTTTGATAGATGAGTAGTATGTAGAGATCATAATATATAAAACTCACCAAAATTAGGGTTTAATTGTGTGTTATGATTAATAGTGTAAAAGAGGTATTCATTTTAGTAAATTATATTTCTAATTAGTTTTAATAATCAATATTTAATATTTCACATATGTATAATGTTTTTGTTAATAGATAACTTAAAAAAAAAGGGGGTTATCACTTATTATGTATTTTTTGAGAGCATATAGGATACTATATTATCATTTTTAGTTATTTTATTCAACAATAACTTGTTTTTAAAGTATAAAGGACATGATTGTAATGTGAGGCAAATACAAGAGATGTTTGTGTACTTTTTTTTATTTGTATCGTTAATTTTTAAAATTAATAAAAAAATTCATTAAAATGTTAATAAAGTTGATAATAAAAAAATTTATCAATATTATTTTAATGAAAAATTAAAAAATTTACTAATATTTTAATAATTAATTATATAAAAGAATAAAAAAAATCGACCCACACAATAGTTTGTTGAGACGCACGCACAGGGAACATATTTAATAAGAGAAATATTCTAATGTGAAATGTGAGAAAAGTTTATAACTGCTTTTAGATGAATAATTAATAATTGATATTAACACAAATCAAGTAATAACTATTTATGAATTTTTTTAAACCAAATCCTTTGATTTTAGCATAAACTTAATTTGTGAAACTTCCCATCAAACAGTCAACTTTTTCTTAAAAATATAGTTAATTGTTTTTCACTTTTTTACATAAACATGTTTATAGGTAAAAGGCACAATATTTTCCTTCAAAATCTTTTCAAATATAAAGGAGAATACTATTTTATAAACACTTTTAAAGTCTCTAATTTTCAATGTGAAATTTCAAAAAACATCATTCTTTCACAACAAATTCACTTGTATATAATCAAACTACCTCCAACAATTTATTTACCATGAATGTAACAAGTCTCCGCTACAGTACCTTGGGTAAAACTCACCCTCAAAAGTTGGGAACTATCTCAATACTTGTCCCATACCAAATACTAAGGCACAATGACATCCTATAACAATCATGTTCCTTAAGAATCGGCGTCCACGATAGTCCACTCTAGCCGCCTACTCAGGGTGGCTTTCACTCTGACCTTTCCAAGTAGCCCTTTCCCTGGTTACTCTTTTTCAAGTCACCCTCTCTGCCTCGCCCGCGCCCAATAGATCAAAACAACTCTTATTTCATTGTTATAGCACCTTAGGTAAAACTCACCATTAAAAGCTAGCCTTTGAGGAGAAAGTGCCAAAGATGTTAAAAACCCTACATTACCAACACTTGAGTGATGTAGGACTACCCGATACTTGTCGCATACCAAATACCAAGGTGCAATGAAATCCTATAATAGTCGTACCTCTATATATTTCTCAAGTAACTGAACCGAGTTAAATACTAAAAAAAATTTGATAACTATTGTTATATTTTTGCAAGGAATAATGATATTTATACACCATTTTTTCTTACTTCATCCTTATACCTCCTCTCACATAT
Source organism: Ceratonia siliqua (assembly GCA_034509205.1). Taxonomy (NCBI): domain Eukaryota; kingdom Viridiplantae; phylum Streptophyta; class Magnoliopsida; order Fabales; family Fabaceae; genus Ceratonia; species Ceratonia siliqua. The sequence continues at coordinate 25,660 of JASKGM010030699.1, read as the reverse complement.
TATTTAATTATTTTCTATCACCTACCATCATCATTATTTTATAATATATCAATAGTTAAAAGTAATGTATAAAAGTAGTGTAAAAAAAAGTGGTATAAAAGTATCATTACTCTTTTGCAAGCATGCAGTGTACCATATCACTTATTCATATACTAATAAACAAACATTTTGTTTGACATTTTGCATAATCTAGAAAATTTCTCAACGGCATAATTTGGTACATGGCATTGCCTCATCTTTCACCAAAACGCATAAAGATGAAGTATTAAAATAGGGAAAAAAAAAAGAACTTAGCTGATATCTTGCACCCAATCGAAGTATAAAATATAATCACACAACAAACCATGCAATTTATAAGCACAGAAACTCTCGATTTGCAGATAAAATCTTGAATTATAAGAAGAATTGTAAAAGGCTAAATAATTGTCCACCCCTTAGAAAATGCAGGAGAAAGTAATCAATATTCTACTCCTCTAATTATATATGTTCAAAAGTTTACTAAAATAATTGTTTGGTTATAGAAGAAGAAGGAGCAGCATGGGTTAATAGGGTTGGGCTCTCAAAGCACCATGTCATTTTGAACCTAATCTTCTAAGAATAGCTACTGAAGTCCTGCACCGGTGAAAAGTACTCTTCTTGGAACATTGGCCTTATAAATAGGAGGAGGCGAGCAACTAGAAAACTTTCGTTAAACTAATGAGTAAGGAAAATAAATCGAGCAGTGGGAGCAGCTCACTTCGCTAATCAAAATGTGCATACACCTCCTAGAACCTAAACCCCTAACTACTTAGGGGCGTTTGGTACCAGGAATGTTTTTACATTCCTAGGAAAGTTCAGTTGGAAAATAACTTTCATTCGTTTGGTAGAAGTTTGAAAAAATCATTCCTAGAATGTATGTTTCTCAGGAATGCACTTTCTTCATAATGTGCCAAAAAAACATTCCCTCCAAAACACATGGGTTAGAAAGATTCTGGGAATGAATGTAAAACTTGAGAATGTTTTACTACCTAATTACCCCTTTGATTTGCCCCCAAAATCAAATAGGTTTTCTTTCTCTCACACAACTTGCTATCTGACCATCGTCTTCGACCCTTTTACCACGAACTGTTGTGACCACTGCCATCATGAACTGCTGTGGACCATCGTCTTTGACCCTTCTTCCTTAATCTGCTATGACCATCGTGAACTTTTGTGGACTATGTTGTTGATGGAACAATATTTTTATCAACAGCATTTGATTAAAATTTATCCAGATATTTTATCAATAGTGCACATCCACGTTCTGCTTTTATCTGAAAGGTTCTCAATTGCCTACCCCTTTTGTTATCTTGCATTTTCACTTACCCGAAGAGATTACCTTCTAATCATGGGACCAATCGCCATCTCTTTTCCTTCTCAAAGCAACGCTACACCTATGATTTTTCTGTCATTTTTATGTTTCCACTAGCAAGATGGTTAGTAACTATAGTTTCTAAAACATTAAAAATCTTATGAACAAACCGTCTCTTTCATAATTTTTAATAATTTAATCTTTTTAATATATTTATTTTTAATTTGATAGAATTATTTTTAATTATTTCTATATTTAATAAATATAATTTATTATAATTAATGAATATGGAAATATAATATTATTATTATAAATAGAGAATTATTTATAATATTGAAATTATATTCGTACATATATTATTTTACTTAATTTTTTAATTCAATCAATGGGTATTTTTGTAAATTTTGCTTATATTCCTGAGAATATTTTACATGAAACAAATATAGGAATAGGAATGCAGATTCCATTCCTAGGAAAATAGGATAATAACCAAACACATATTTCGAATTTTCTTGAAATCTTATTCTCGGAATAAAACATTCTTAGATTGTAACTTTCCAATACTTAAAACATTACTAGTACCAAATGCCCCTTGTCTTTTCTAAGCAACAACCTGGCAGTATTGTACGTCATTGGATGAAGTTTACTGCATTCCAACCGTTGGATGAAATAAGGGAGTGATTGGTTATTGGATAAGCAAGTATGGGAGGTAAGTTTTCCAAAAATTGTTAGTTAGTCCTTGAAGAAGCAACAATGGCACGAATTACCATAATGAATGTTAGGGTATGCGTTCATCCATGATTCGGGCGTCCGCTTCTAATAATGGCACAAATTAGGGGTTGATCAAGAGGAGGATTTGGAAGGAGGTCGAGAGCGTGAGATGCAGATGAGAGTTCTTCGAATTTTCCTATCCTGATTTGTTAAGAGTTTATAGTGTTCTTTGTAGCATGTATGCAAGATTATGTTCTTTGATGATAAATGTTTAAGAAATTTGGAATTTGGACATTACTATTTGGATAGCCATTAGGTTTTCCTTGTTTCAGGAAGGACCCTTGTAGTGTTCATCCCCTTGAAGGAATTAAAATTGTTGATGTAGGCTGTGGAGGTGGAATTCTTTTCGACGTATATATTTTCTCCTTTTTCTTGTGATCTCTGTAACTCAGAGGTTAGTCTTTGGATTCTAGACTAATTATTTATTGTTACAAGTATAAGTGTTCTCAATTAGGGATTTAGTATGCAAGTGACTAAGTGACTTGACCATTGCTTAGGGACCAATTCTTTGTACATGCTTACATTCCAAGATGATTTTCCTTCTCCTTAGCTATAAATCAATGCTCGCTGTTGATAAGCTCCTGGGTGCTTGAAGATGTTATCCATTCCGTTGAGATTTTCCTGTCGTGCATGTGCTAAAAACAACTCAATGAGTACCCTTTGAAGTGTTGTAAGCCTTATTTAGCTTTACATGTTATGACAAATCATAGTAGCAAAAGAAGATAGTTTGTTGTTTGAACAGTTTTAACTTTTAAGGGTCAAAACAAGTTATAAATATGAGGAGTTTAGCGCCATTATGCATTGCTTCTCTATCATATTCTGTTCCTTTTATTATGGCATAGTTCTTTTGGAATTTTTGTCTTATCATATTCTTCTTTTATTGTAGTTATGAATGTAATTAATTTTGTCTCTAATTGTGGTTCATGCCTGATAATTGTATTCATTTCTATTGACTTACAAGTTACAACCACTGCTACCAGCATGATAAAGATACAAATATACTATACAAGTAGGATTTGATTTTCCATACCAATTTTATAGTTTAATTACTTGAAAAAAAATGATGCTATAATATTTAGCTTTCTCTTACAGAATTGATGTTTGAATTTCAACAACAAATTATTTTCACATCCATTGTAAATTGGGAGCTTGACCAAATTCAAAGTATATTAACATCTTCGAAGGGCCATCGCATTGATCTCATCCTAACAGAGGTTAAAATTCTCAAGAATATCCCAGTAATTAGAAAGTGCCATTCCAAAATTATACTTTGTGTCAAATGTAAATATATTATTTTCATGATTATTACTGCCGTGTTTTAATTTACTGCACATGTTGAAATGCAGTGATGTCATCTCATGATTATATAGGTATAGTCTTTAAGTGTTTGTCAAAAGGTGCAGTTGATTTTTTAGTGAAACCCCTTCAGAGGAATGAACTTAAAATCCTTTGGCAGCACATTTGGAGAAGATGCCACAGTGTGAGTTGCTTTACATTTCTGTTGTGTGAAGGTTGGCTCCCAGCTGATGTAAGGATCAACTAAGAAAAGTAGCAAACATGGTTAAAAATTAGCAGTAGATATAAAATAATATATCTTACATAGTTTCTGTTGCATGATAGTTTACGTTTATCTTGTGGATCTTATATTTGATCAACTTTATATCCAATCCAATCTTCAATTTTTAATCACTCCTCAACCTGGATTAATACACTTCCTCAGTCTAGTGGTGATGGGAGTGAAAGTGGGACACACACCAAAAAATCTGCAAAGTCAAGAAGAAATTATGTATCTGAAAACAATAGTGACAGTGGCGATGAGAATGACTTTGGAAGTAAAGGCTTGAGTATTCGAGATAGAAGTGATAATGGAAGTGGAACTCAAGTAATGTACATATCTCATAACCAAATCACAAAATCAGTAGCTGTTTTAACCAAATCGCCCGACATTAGTTAATTTCATTTCCTTAGAACAGCTACTGATTTTGTGATTTAGTTAGTTTGAATACAAGACTATGATTGGACATGGAGTTTATCCTTTATTAGTTTTAATGAAAATTAGAGAGAATATGTTCTTACTTGAACAATTTTCTTTCTTGTGGTTATATAATTAAAGTATTAACTATCAGTTCTATATACTTTAATGGATTTTTAGTAAACAAAACCAACATATGTGTCAATTATGATATCATTCTTCAGATTGGATGTCAAGAAATATTGCATAGATGGTGGAACTTGCTTTTCAATATTATGTAGTCTAGTCTAATTGAATATGACACATCTAAATTTAAATTGTGGGATCTTATTCCTTGGAGTGAGCTGTTCCATGTATCAATCTTTTCATCAAGACTATTTGATTTGATTCTTGTCGATCATCAATTATTCTTTTCCTATTTCATATTTGTGATATAGATCCTATACAACTTCCTGTTGCTGGTAGAACTATAATTTCTAGTTCTTTTTCTTTTGCAGTTTTCTTGCCATCATGAATATTTATATATAATTCACAGTGGATATCCTTTTATTTTTTATTTTAAAAAAAAGTCTATCTACCCTAGATGACTTGCTAAGTCCTTTATTAATGGTGAAACTAAAAGAGTTCAAATTGTGAATATGTGACTTTTTTGCTTGCTTGAATCTTGGAGGTTCATATAGGGTCCACAGGATTATGAGCTCACTTTGCTTATGATCCTGTGCATCCACATTATTATGAGATATTATCAAAACAAGTAAGTCAATATCAGTTTTAAACGAAAGAGATGATAACAAGGTACTATTCTGCACTATTATTCTCATAAAAAACATAATACATTGAGATGTTCCCAAAAGCCCTAAATACATCAAAGTTCTAAGAAAAAATAAACATTCATATACTTCTTTTGGTGGCTTTCATTGTTGTTGTATACATTCAAACAACTATAATATGGTTTGTGGGTTTTGCCATTCCACCTATCTGCTTTGCCTTGTCCATAACCATTTTCCTGCTAAGAAGCAATGTTTATGTTTGCTTGAAGCCCCGAAGGAAGCATCATTTGCAACTTGGCAAAGGTGGTCATTACTTCCAAGCAAGAAGTGTTGAAGCCATCACGTCTTCCTTTAACTGGTGGAGACCAAATAGGTAGTTACGTAAGGGAGCATTTTGCAAAAATAATGTTAATCCTCCTGTATTAGAGGGTTTCATGTCATTATTTCTTTGTTTGTTTTTAATGTAGGATCTTCACAGGCAGTAGGTGTGGCAAAGGATTACAGAGTGTGCTTAGCTGAAAATGAGATTTCCAAAATGGAACCATTTGCTTCTAGCCGGCCACCAGTTACCCCAAGTAGCGGAGCACCTGATTATTATCAAGGATCTATAGCTCAAAGGAGTAGTCAGTCTTTTGATCAAGGAAGTCCATCTAGTTTGGACTCAAGGTCTACTAACTCACAGTCAAAGACAGACGTGATACTGCCAACTGGGAAAAACAGGGGAATCAAAAGGATGGTAGGAAATTTACCACCAAGAGGACGAGGGGAGATACATCATCACTAATGGAACTGCATGCTGACACTCCTTCTCAACCTGATCCTCGCAACACCGGTGTCAATGCAAGGAAGGGGAAAATAACCAAGGCTTAAACATCAAATGGTCTTAAAGTTAAAAGTGGTGAGTAGACTAGCTTTAACATGGTTCCAAGTAGTAGTCAAATGGAGCATTTTCTGGTAGCATCAGAACAATGCATAGAGCCAACCAAGAAGGTAATCATTTATTGGATAAAACAAATAGATTTGACAAAGATTCACAATCCAATGCTTTGTGCTCCGAAATTTCCTCTGCACATATTGCTCTAGGGCAGCAACAAGGTGGTTCGTTACCTTATACACATGAGATTAAGGATGTACAGAATAAAAATAAAGCTGGGTGACCTTTTGAAAAATCTCAAGTTCCTATGTTTTCTTATAGTGTTGTTCCTGGTAATATATTGGCAGAAATTCCAATGCAGAAGTTACAGCTCCATCCCTTGAAGCAAGTAAGGGATTTGGAAATTTACAAAATATAAGTCGTGACATAGCTTGATGAAATCGTGCTTCTGAGCATGATGATTGCAAAAAAATTGAATATTTAAATAAAATATAGAAGTGGTGAATTTTGAAGAGTGTAAACATAACCATAGTATCAAACATTTTTGCAGAGAGTTATTTATTTATTTAATATTTTTTCCAACTCTAATTCTTATTTCAGTCTTAGCTGTTCATAAATTATATTTGAGTGTTCTAAATCTTGGATAATTTTTTCTTTGATATGACTACTACAAATGTCAAATTATGAAAATAAGTACTTAGGGAAATTAAAATTTCGGGTGCTTATGGTAAGTCTCATGGACGGATGACAGTTGCTACTAGTGCATATCCAATGGCAGAACCATTCTTCCCAAGTTCAATAAAGGACGTAGAACATCTGTTCAAAAGAGCAAACTGGTCCTTTTGCATTAGACAATGGAACTCCCTTTGCAGAAAAGTGATTTTACATAAGGGAATTATGCTACCGTCCCTTCCTAATTCCCGTTCTTTTTTTTCATGTTATTTATTTTTTGGTTATTTATATTATTTATTTATTTCTTATTTATAGTATTTTTATAAACAAATTTTAAGATGTTTTTATATTTTTTTTGAAATTTTTTTACTTTTTCTTCAAATTCTTTCCTTTTTTTAATGTATAATTATCTTTGAATTTTTTTTATTGTTGTTAAAATTGTTCAAACTTATAATTAATTTATCATTATTAAAAAAAAATTTAATTTTTTAAACTTCCCTACCGCCTTTGGGGGAGTAGTCACATTTTACATAATACCTTGATATATAAATTAATAAAGAGGAATGGTGCTTTTAAATTTAAGTGCTTGAAGCTCCTATGTTTTGCATTACTGGTTCAATGCTTATCTTCCTTTGCATAAACTCTCGGTTAGTATTGTTAAATAGTGTGTGAGGTATGTTCCCTGCTTCACGTCACTCTGCCATATTAGGTTGCTGATATCCAAAGATCTATAAGGGCTCTTAATGAGAAGGTGGACATTCTCCTATCTACTGTACTAAGAGATGGAAGACCACAAACAAGTGACTTCGCTCGTTGTGGCTCTGAAAAACATACCCAACAACAGTGTGAAACCTCGTTACAGCAGGGGTGCCCAAACCCCCATACACCATCATAAGTGTTTAGCCAAAGCCCAACAAGATTCATGGAGTCGATAAAGGAGACTAGAAAATGGTGTCTCCCACCAAAGCTTCCTTCAAAACCCGAGAGTAGACTTGTGCCTGATACTGAATCACCCAACCAAAAACACAAGAACAAGCATGCAAAGGTGCAAGTTAGAGGCATGGTTAGCAGGTAAGTGTGATTTTCAAGCCTTATACTTCGTTGTTGTGGTGTGAACATAATTGATCTCATAATGTGTTACATTGTTTGCATGTCTACTGGATGTTATGGCCATCATAGACAAGGAAGAAGGTGAGGAAGTTATTCCACTTATCCATAGAGGACAAGGGTGTCATTGATGGTCACTCTTCTCAATTGCATAGGCTATATCGATCGTTGGTGAAAGTTCAATGTAATTTTCTATTGATGTGGACATTGAACTTGGCATCAAGTTGCAGCAACTCGTGACAAATGGTGCACTTAAAGTGCCTCATGTAGTTGTTTAGGGGTACAAAATTGATGTTCCATCTTTTTTCATTAGTTGGAATCTAATAGATAAAGTGCTGGTAGTACTAAGTTGTACATTATATTATGTAAATATGAATTGGATGCAATGCCTATAATTTGAATGCAAAAGTAAATGTTTTGAATTTTTCAGTGGTGGCAATTCCTTCGAGCTTGAATATTAGGATACATTTTAAAATGGAAATAAGCTTAGTCTTACATATCTTGCATTCACTATTTACATCTATATGTTTCCTATTTCCAACCATCTGGGTAAAAGTTTTTATTTTATAGATGACAAATGTTTTTAATTTTGTGCTCATTTATAATTTTTGTTGTTGTTTTTATTAGTATGTTTTTAATTTTGTGCTCATTTATAATTTTGTTGTTGTTTTTATTAGTTTTGAACATTTTGTTGTTTTTATTAGTTTTGCACATTTTGTTCTTGGAACTATACCGCATTTCAGTCCACTTACATATGCCTAAGCTATCTCTATATGACTTTGTATCAGTTATAATTGATCATCAAACCAATTTTCTCTATATGGATAATTAGACAGAAGTTCTTGTATGCTGCTTCGGTTAATATCAGCAATTGAGATAATTTGTCTGAAGAAACTCTTTTGTCCCCTCCAGTATGCAGCATGCAGTATCTTGTTTGTTTTAGGCTAAACCTTTTGTAATATTTATATTCTTATTTATGATTACTTTGTTATGAAGATATAATAATTTATATGTAAACTTAACCAAAAAATTAAGACTTTATACTCTATATTCCAGTAGCTGATTATTGGTGCCAAGATGGACTAAGGTGTTATTTGACTTATTTTATTTATATCATTATTGTCATATATCGTTATTTGACTTATCTATATGTATGTATATTTCATTATAAAAAATGACTTTGTATTATTTATTAATTTATAATAAATGAATATCTAGAGGATAGATGTAAAAAGTAGGTACAACTACAGTGTGAATGATATAAAATAACGTTATGGATTGTTCAATATTGTGTTTTGTTTAGAATCATATTACTTTTACACTATTAAATCAATCTTTGATGTATAAGTATAAAAAAGATATTAAAATGGCATTGCTCTTTACTTTTTGTTTAGACATTGATGCATGCATAGATCTTTAAAAGTAATAGACATCACATGGAAGAAATTTTAGGTTTACTGCTTAACATGCTTAAATACAATTGTTTTAGTGGGTACAACCCTACTTGAAGCCAGACAGTGCAAGCGTTCACGCATGAAGAATTGATAGTTGGGGCCTACATTTTCTCTTAATCCGAAGACCTCGAGTAAGTTAATTACCTACAATATTTATGTGGGAAAATTATACTAACTGTAGTGTAGTGTTTTTGTTGATTAAAAAAACTAGAGATATGACAATTATTATGCATACTACTATATTTACTAATTATTTATGCATGTAGAACTGGACATTTAGGGAATATGTTGCAAAATGTTAGGGATGTTACGCCACGAGATCACTACTTAGGTGTATGAATTCAGGTGAATGGATAACCGACGATGTAAAATTTTAAATTCCATTACTTGTTATGTCAAATGAGTTGAAATAATTATTCATTAAAGTGACAAATTAACTATGAAAACACTACCTCCGATGTTGCCTCAAATAGATCCTGAATCTAGCAGCGTGTCATTTTACAAAGACCCAGTCTAATGTTAGTGGACCTATTGACTGCTACTTCCCACCATATGTTTCTGTGAGCATAACACTCATTTAGTAGTTTATGCGTAAAAAATTTACATAACTTGTTACAAACTCCCTAGTTGCGTATAATCCAATACAGGAGGGTATTAAGATTGACCGGTTGAAAGTGACAAATATGATGGGATACAAGAAATTATACTGCCCTCATGAGGTACCAATCAAGAGGGTATTGAGTCCAAACTCATTACTTGCATAACTTCGAGTCACTTTTGTCCACATTCATCAATAGATGCTACTAACTGGTGTCCTAACATGTCTCATTTCAAGTTTTTTTCCTAGTCAATGCAGGCAAGTTCATTGGTACCTTGTCATTGACGATATAGCAAACAAGAAGATCATCCATTTGGATTCCCTTACACCTAGACATCTGACCACCGAGAATATAACAAACAAGAAGATCATCCATTTGGATTCCCTTGCACCTAGACGTCTGACAGCAACTAATCAACAAACTGGTATATTAATATTTATATGATTATTCAAATTCAAACTTTATTCTTCAGCTATTGACCTCAATCGTTAACACATGTATTTTTTTCACATATATCAGGGCACATTTACAGGGGAATTAGTAGAACAACAAGTGTAAACACCTAATTTTGTCAAGGTAATTTTCAAAATAAAATAAAATAAAATAATCACAATTTTTGAAAAGACAAAAAATAATTAAAGAAAAGAGAAAAAAATACAAATATAAAATTGTAACAAAAAGAAAAAAGAAACAAAACAAAACAAAAAGAAGAAGAAAAAAATATTAAATATAAAAGAAATGAAAAAAAAAATATTTGTTTTTGGGACCCATCACCATCACTTTGTTTTTTTCTTCCTATCAACTCACGTCCCAACACCATCATTCTTTTTTTCTCTTTCCACTCACTATTTCTCTCATTTTTCTTCCTTATCACATGCCATCTACATTGACTTTTCTCTTCTTTTTCTAACTCTTTCTTTCATCTTTTTATTTAAACTACCTAATGATAACAAGGATTTCTATACATTTATTTGCCCTCATATTTAGTGGCTTAAGACTGTTTGATGCTTAAATGTATGATTTTGATCATGTTATGTGAAGTTTGGGTCATTTGGGAATACATTGTTTATTCCAGTAAAAATACAAATATTGACCCTGTTTCTGTATTTCGGGAATATCTTTTATTCTAGACATCTATTTGAGCTGATTCTTGTTTTGTAGGAAATCTAAGAGATAGCTCTACAACTTCCATGAAGAGTTCAAGGCTTGATTCGTATGTTTGGATGGTCGAATTAGTCCTGGAAACAGAATTCAGTCTGCTGCCCTGTTGTTGGATTACTGGACCCGAGTCCAGTAAATTGTCCATATCTGGAAGATTAGAAGTCAAAATGGGCCCAGACTAACTCCTTCAATACATTAGCATCCAGCCAAACAAGTCTTAAGAAGACCACTTAGGGACACTACGTCGTTTTGGTGGCTGAATCTGGGTTTTAAGTTTACTTCTTAATACTGGTGGGTTAATGGCTGGTGCTGCGTTTTGGCCATAATTTATGTTATACAACTATGAATTAAGTGAGGTTAAAGCCTATGGATTAAAGAGAGTCAGATTTGTAACTTTGTACTTGGGGCAAATATGTAATCCATGTAGGGAGTTGGTGTTTTTAACAGAGGTTTCAGAATCGATTGAGGGCAGTAGCTGTTTTATTTTCCTTCCTCTCCCTCATTGTATTTTCTTTCCTCTCTCCGATGGAAGCTGTGGTGACTGCAACCATGGAGGGCTAACTTCTTAGATCAATTCAGGGATTTCACCTCCTTTTTGGTTTGGTTTGAGACCTTGTTCTTAAATTCTTATTAATTACAATTAACTTTCTCTCTATCTTTTGTTCTTGATCTCACTTGCATGGATGTATGTTAATATGGCCAGTTGACATGAATCCGTGTAATATGTGATCTTCAGTATATTCAGATTTGATTGTGATATATTTTGGTTGTTTGATCATTGTTTATCACATGAGAGATGAGAGTTAAGTGATTGCATGAAAGGTGTTTGATGAAATGCTTGACTAATCAAATCCTTGAGCTTGAGTAAGCTTGCTAGTGTCGATTGCACAGTTGTTTGATCTTTTCTAGTCTTGTTTACTGAATTCTAGGTGATCATCTAGTGGAGGATTTAAGGATTATTGTTGGGGTTTTGGATAATCCTAGATTAGGGGGTTAATTGTGATTAATTGCATGGTTGACGGTCAATGAAAATCCAACCAAAAGAATAGTGTTTTCCTTGGATTGATTACCTTTATAAGTGCACTTTATCTTCAAATTAAATTCTGTTTTCATACATTGAAGTCTACAAAACCCCCCCAGTCTCTAACTTTGAATTGGTAGGATTTAATTAGATGATCTTTAGGGTATGATCCGGTTCATTCCATTTTTGCTATAATTAGGGGTTGAATTGAGTAATTAGTAATTCTGTTAGTTTCGGCAGCTATCAAAGAGAAAAAAAGGAGTTGATGGAAAGGTGGGAGACCTTCAAGGCTAGGCTAGTAGCCAAGGGTTATACCTAAAACAAACAATCCCTGGCAAAAGTGCCAAAAACTTGATGTGGTTTTACCTACTCTTGCAAGTATTATAGGTCTTAACCAAGTAATATGGGTCGGGGGGGCACGTTATCCCAATTGCGGAAGAGATTAAGAGTTCAAAGTATTGTAAGCATCACATTGTTTATGATCATTCAATTAATAATTTCTTACATTTTAGGAACTTGATTTAGAAGGCCATTCATATGGGTCAGTTGAAGTTTGCCAAAAAAAGATACATAGAACCAATGATAGTTGACGCCAACTACTTATTTCCTCAGTCTCCTATTAGTGAGTCAGCATAGAAGGATTTGGGAAAGGAAATATTGAAGCGACAATGTTGACAAAAGAAGGAAATTGATGACAACTACTAGTGTGTTCAAAGTGTTCTCAATGCAAGGAAAGAATGCCCCTGAATACACAAATGCGGTTATGCCAAACGGGGACATCGACTAAGTTAAAACCAACTAGTTCAAGGTAGGTTTTCTCAATAATACATAGGCCCCGACTAGAGTCACGAGATGAAAGGAAAACAACAAAACTCAAAAGGAAGAACAAAATTTTCTAATTATGGTCAAAGAGACTGACATTTACTTATGAGTCGACTAGGTTAGGCTTAGAGAAAATGACGTCAACTGAAGGGTTAAAGAATCATTTAAGAAGTATGTCAGAGGAGGTGTCACCCACAAGGTGGATGATTCTATTGATTACCATCCTAAATAATCTGAAAAAATTCAAGACACGTTGATTGAAAGCAAATGTTGAAGTAGGTCAATAGTAGAAAAATCACCCAAGAGAAAGAAGGGATGACAATTGGTTTAAAGATAGGAAGACTCATAGGGTAATGTGGTTGTCCACGAAGACATGAACCTTATCCACAACAAACAAAGGCATAGAAACAAAGAATGTAACAAGCAAGAATTAGGCCCAAGTGGAGTATACCGAAGGAGTGAGGTCTTATAGTATCGATGCCTTGGGACTCAAACCCAAGGTCTTAATCATCATATTTCCTTTTCGTGCCATGGGACTCAAACTCATGGTTTTACCATATATGTGCCTTGGGACTCAAACCCAAGGTTTTAATCATTTCTTTGGGACTTAAACCCAAAGTCTTAACTAATCTTATAGTCCATGGACAATCCATATGCTAGGTACACCCAGAGTTACTCTATGGAACTAGTTAAAGGATCCGTCCTTGTAAAACTTTCCGTATAAAATAAGTTTATCATGTTATCATTGAATACTTACAATATACATGAATAACCTTATAGATACAACCACCTTGAAAACTCCCTATACTTGTAAGCTTTAAGAAATATATATACATGAACAAACCTTTATCAAAACTGTGAACACCTAATTTTGTCCAGGTGTCTCTTAAAATTAACAATTTTCTCTCAAAAGAAAAATAATAACTAAATAAAAGATAGGAACAATGAAAAAATTACAAAAAGAAAACAAAATGGTATATGGTAACAATTAAAAAAATATTATTATATAAAATAAAAAACAAAAGAACAAACAATTAAAAAATAATAATAAAAGAAAAAAAAGAAAAGAGAGATAACAATAAATAAAAGGGCCCAAGGGGCGATTTTTGGCAACTCAACAGACATTGAACAAAAAAATATGCCCAATGAATGAAAGGAAATCCGGTCCAGCCCATTCCATTGCCCACCGTACTCAGCCCACCAGTAGTAACCAACCTCATACCCGGTCTAAAAAAGACCCATAACCCAGTTACCCCTCTGAAACCCTAAATCCCCAAATCAAATTGCCTCCTCCACATCACTGTCATCTCCCAGCCTCTCTATACCCCATTTCTCCTAAGGTCGTCTCTGCCCTAGCTCTACACTCAGAGGCTTGGTCCCTCCATTCTTAGCATACCTGCTTTCTCCCTCCCACACTTCTTTCCCTTTTCATCTCTGCGAAGCCCTAGCCCTAGGTGTCATCCCCTATTTATGCTTTTCTTGCATCTTTCTTTCAGCTTGGTCTAGATTGTGGTTCCTCATTTTGGCAAGAGGGGCACGTGCTCCATAACAACGTTGATTAACGTCGCAATCTCACTCGGTCTTTAGCTCACCCATGCGCACAAGTATCTCTGTGATGGCAATTTGTAGTTGCTTGTCAGCCATGTTCACTGGATTACCTCAGGGGCACCACGATATGGTTTTGATTCCTCTAGCTGTAAAGACAAAGATAGTAGAGGAGAAGAAAAAGTGAAGAAAAAAAGACAGAGAGCGAGAGATCGATACAAGCAGACGAGATCGAGAGTGAAGAAAAATAGAAAATCAAAAACGCCAAGCAAGAGAGAACCGAGAGAATAGGATCTTCTTGTTAGAATAATCAATCTTGCTGAGAGGGCTTGATGGGTCAACTCGACTCTAGGGAAGGCAGGGATTGTATTACAGTGACGCAAAATTTGGGGAAATGTGTGTTTTGTCTAAAGGGAAGATTTTCTTGTCTGAATGTGTTCTTAATAGGATACAATTGGTTGATGAATGCTTATGCTACCAGTATCATATTTGTTGATTCAAATATGTTTGCTACAATTCTCTCATGAAATAAGTTTAGACTTCTTATGTGTAGTTTTGATGGCAAGTTAAGTTTGATTTCGATATCAGCCTGATTGCATTTTGAAGAGGATAATTTGAATCTGATGGGTCTTCTAAGTCCAAATCAAGAGTTTTTTACATTATCAGTTTAATTTGATATTCATTTCTATTTGGGTACCTGGTTGTGAATCAGAGGATTTGTTAGGTTGGTTCCCATAATATGAAATGGTTTTTCTTTATGGCTTCTCTTCTTCTGCTATTCGGTCTATTTTGAAACCTAATATGGGATTTGTTGATTTGAATCCATTCTGTTAGGTTAGTCATTCAATAAGAATTTGAACTTGTTGTCCTATGCATGCGTGGACATCCCTTAAAGGTCTGAAGACCATCTCATGGGTCATGGTTTTTTTTTTAAAAAAAATATACAAAATGGCATATTCATTTTCAATCTGAAGAGGGAGTTTCAATATAATGAATGTGAATACTCCCCCTACCCTTCAAACTTTGCAGTTTTCCAAAAATTGTGGTGAATTCCTGAAAAATTCAAGTCCAATCTAGAAGAATGTCAGTTCTATGTTATAAAATAAATTTGGCTAATAAACCCTGCCTTCACCCCTTGAGGATGGTAAATCCAAACCTTAGGTTGGCATATCAATGGGCTATGACCCTCTTTTTTTTTCTTTCTTTTGAACAATGCAGGATGTGCCATTTTTGGTTTTATTCCATCATATGTCACTGGTAGTGTCTTTAACTAAGCAGAGTGCCATTAGGTTAATTAGAACAAGTTGTCATGGGTCCAATGTAAGCATGTGCTGCTACGGGTATGTCAGTAATCAGTACTTAGTCAAACCTATCCCTGGTATGTATATAGATGTTATGCGTTAATCACTTATCATTTGCATAAAGTAGGCTGTTTAAAAGTATTGCTCTTCATATGTTATTGTAATACCTTCATAGGGGGGCTTCAAAGTCCCATCAGAAAACTTCAAGTATCTAAATATGGGTTTCAAAGGCCCATGGGTTTCAGGGACCCATTTTTTTTTTTTAAAAAAAATGAGTCCAATGTTGAGGTGATTTTATTGATCCCTTTCGGGGTACGTAGGCACTTACTTGGTAAGGCAGGTATAGTTATTTCTTTCTTTATCTTTGTCTTTTATTAATAGAAAAAAGGGGTAATTTTAAATTAATTGAACATTTTAAAGCAAAAATAATTTAACGTAACCATCCTTAGGGATGGACGTTATGGGGTGCCTATACCTTTCCCTCATGTAATTAGACTCTCAAACCCTTCCTCTGGTTCTAAGGGCCAGTTTTCCTTTCCTTTTTTAAGGATCCCAATTGTCCTTCTAATTAATTGGTGGTGATTCCCATTTTCTCTGCGTTTTCCCTTACGCGTCCCAAAGTCATAAAATGATGGTTTTTCACTGGCCGTCACGTTGTGACAGTTTGGCAACTCCACTAGGGACTGTTAGAGAACGAAGCCTATTATGAATTGTTTGTGCTTTGTATGATTGTTAATGTATTATTACCCCCATCTATTTCTTTATTTTTAATTATTTACTTTAGCTCGCAAATATCTGTTTTGGATGCTGTACCTATGTTATCTTACTGCAACTCTAAATGTGCGTGTTTAATTACTTTTCATATGGCATGAATTGTTGGAACTGTAGGGTAGATGGCAATAAATGCAATATCTATTCACATCCTAGGGTAGA
The DNA here is from genome assembly GCA_034509205.1 of Ceratonia siliqua. Taxonomy (NCBI): domain Eukaryota; kingdom Viridiplantae; phylum Streptophyta; class Magnoliopsida; order Fabales; family Fabaceae; genus Ceratonia; species Ceratonia siliqua. The sequence continues at coordinate 9,328 of JASKGM010030699.1, read as the reverse complement.
TAACAAATAACTACTTTATTATGTTTGTTTTGGCATTTCCTTTAGGTAAATATTAGGACCAAGGCTTGCATGCTCATCACACATTGCTCACTATTCACATTCTTTATACACACACATTGGGCCCTATTCCCAAGTCAGTGTGAACCTTAGGTGAGAAATGAAGGTGGTGTAGTGATGCCTAGTGGGATTTCCCCTAGGTATTTATGAAAGCCTTTGCTCGGATTGCTAACTCACTTACTTGGTTAGTTCATGTAGAGGCTCTATCCACCCATGTAATTAAACTAGGGAGTCAAGATCCTTACTATTCCAGTGGGAGCAATCTGTTATAAGAAACCACTCTTGTAAGAATCGTAGACCTACCCAAAATCTTGCATTATTATTACCTTAAAAACAATTTTGTAAGTAGAACTAAGTCAGTAAGAGTAACCTAATTAGGACAATAAAGAGCGTGCTCTCATATCCTTAAGTTTGATCTTGCATTTGGCATCAGCATGCATAAAATTAATTTTACATTGTCTCATGTTTCTTTACCATTATAAGCTTGGCATCAAAATTTTTGAACATAAAAAGGCAAAGGTTGGCATTAAAATGCATCAGACTAAGAAAAAGAATGGGCGTATCAGCCCAAATGGCAGTTTTGGATAAAATAAGGATCATTGAAAGGTCATTACCTCGGATGTTCTGAGAGTCAATAGAGAATAAACATGGAAAAATTTTGAATTTGATCAACATACCAGTTCAATCTTCAGCCCTTGTTGCTTTGTAAAAATTCTGGGACCCAACACTTAGAAGTTTCACATTGCCTTAAGCCTATCTCACTCTAACTATAGAAGAGTATGGTACGATGATCAATCTGCCTATATCACAATCCACCAAAGTCCTATTTTACTTGGGTTATAGCATATTGGATAAGTCCATAGCAAGCCTTTTGAACAAAGATACCACCGAGATTCAGTCAAAAATGGATAAAAGGGGATAAGTAGACGGGTTACCTCAAGCGTACCTTGAGAAGTACCTAGAAGAGCTGGTCAAAGAAAAACAGTGGGCCTTAGTGGCAGAAGTACTATCAATGATGATATATGAACTGGTATCATTCCCTTCAACGGTCAGTTTTGTGGGTAGGCGCCATCAGCGTTTATTATGCTATGAAACAATATGAAATTAGTCCTATACCTGCTATCCTGGTAGAGTCCTTCCTCACCCTCAATTTTTCTAAATAACACCAAGGAGGGAAGCTCAAATGCTGTCTACCCATGTTATACATTTGGATAGTCTCTCATCTCCAAGGGAAATTGCCAAATTCAAGAATGCTAAGTTTGCGACCATTTGATTTCTTCACCGCATTAAGGATAGAAGACTGGAATGCGATTGAATGGGAACAGTTGTTACACAACACCAAAAATGAAGAAATTATGTGGAGACTACCGTGGTGGAATGGAGATGAAATAATATATAGTTGTTATAGTTTTCCTTTTGTGCCTTTAATGGGCGTCACAGGGTGCATTTCTTACTCCCCGATAGTGGTACTCTGACAACTAGCTTTCCTATAGAAGGTGCTGACCAGGACGATAACTGAGGGGTTTTCTTTTTATTATGGTCAAGAGGAAAACAATACCCTAATCATGAAAATCAGACACGTCTAGGACGACAAGAGAATTATGGGCAAGCCAGAGTTGGGAAAAATGACCACAGGGGCTACCAAGAAGTATTATGAATGGGTAGACAAAAAACAAGAAGACCTTCCACCTACACAACAGCTACCAGTTACTTCTGAGCAACAACAAAAGCTCAAGATTAAAGTAGAAACCTTGGAAGCGAGTATGACAATGGTTAAAGAAGCAAATTCAAGGTTAACTCGAGCGAATGAGATTTTAAGTCAGCGAGTAAAATAGTTAGAAAAAGGAATCTGGGTATGCAAGGGAAACCTCCAACAGCATCAAGAACTCTGGTTACGAGATTTGGAGCAAGCTAAGAGGAGTACCAAACACATAGAGGATAATGAGATCTAGGCCAAAAAAAATTAAAGTAGGTCGGCGATCTATTAGTACGGGGAGCAATCCACCAATACCCAGCAGATTTTATAGCATACCTTAACCAAAAGGAACATTTGGAAGCAGAATGGAGGAATTATTATCATATGCTCTATGACATAGCCGCTCGGCTCCTAGATACTTGCGAAGAAACACGAAGAGAAGTGCAAGACAAACTACCAGAGTTTATTGCAAGGTTTCGCGAGCAGAGGCGATGGTAGTACCAGGATCATCTCCTAACTTAGTGGCCTTCCTAGGCTTATGTAAAGAACTTATCTATCACTTAGATAAATATGTTTGAATCATGAATATTGTACCTCTTGAGATCAATGAATGAAATCCAAGTCTTTTGCTCACAACTGTGTACTTAATCAAGCATATGAATTGCTCACCATGTTCTTTTATAAAATGTCGTGCTCTTACAATTCTCTAGGCAATATAAACAAAGAGGTGACAAGGTGACACCTACGTGATGATTTAAAACCTCCCTAGGTTTTCACTAACCACGTTTACCTTTGTAAAATATTGTACTTTCAAAAGAACATAGGACTCGAATTTCTTTTAAAACGATATGCACATGACATCGATCCCTGTATATCGTATACCATGTTCTCTGTTGTAGGGTATTGTACTCTCAATAGAAGCATGATAGAGGACAGATTTTTAATGCCAATCTTTGCCATAAAATATAATTTGAACACAAACGAGGCTAAGACTTAATGGTAATAAAAATTTAAACTAGACATAGACAATGCACATTGTTTTGACTCTATAGGAAGATAACCATCATTTTATCATTGCACCTCGGAGAAAAGGTCAAGCCAAGCGCTCCCAACTCGTCTACTAGATTTTCATTATTTTTATTCAGAATTTGGATTGATGAACTAAATCAGATAGTTATATGAGTGAAATAAAACAGCTTTTATTTATTCAATTTAAATTAATAATATATGTATATTAATATATATATATATATATATATTAATATACTATGATTTGAATTTCATTTGAATCTGCAGTAAAAATATTGAGTCTCATTTTCTATGTATAAGAATTAAGTCGAGTTGTCTAATGCAGAAAATGTCCAAAGGCTAGAAGATCGGATCAGTTACAAGAGCAATGGCCAAATTCATGGAATTTATCACGAAAAATATGAGGAGCAAGGAAACTCCCTCACCACAAAAAGAAACTTTCCATGTTGGTTAGGCGTCAGAGATGCCAGGAATAGCTAACAATACCTCACAGCCATTGCCCATGGCCATGTTCCCCCCAGGCTAGGGGTATGCAGCTCCGCATGGCACTTTTGGGTTTGATCAAGTGCCTATTGCTCCCCCTACAAAAGATGGAGAAACTGAGAAGGAAAGAAAAGTTCACAATCTCAAAGAGAAGCTACATGCTATGCAAGGAATGGGGGCATTTAGGGCTGTCAGCTCTAAGGAATTATGGTTGGCCCCCAATGTCACCATTCCAAAAGATTTTAAGGTGCTCGAGTTTGAGAAATATGATGGAAATACAAATCCCCAATATCATTTAAGGTCATACTGCACTGAAATGGCAGTCGCTGAGGATGATGAAAAGCTGCTATTAAACTTTTTTCACAAGAGCTTAACAGGTGCCACTTTACAGTGGTACATGATGCTAGATCACTCTAGGATCAATAGTTGGGAGGACCTAGCCGACGCATTCCATAAACAATATCGGTTTAACCTTCCCCTAACTAGGGAGTAACTCCAAGTCATGTAAAAGCGGGAAAAGGAGACTTTCAAGGAGTATGCACAAAAATGGAGGAAGCTAGCGTCTGAGGTCTAACCCCCAATGGCGAATTCTGAAACTTATTTTTATTTTTTGGGGACTTTGGGGTCTCCATATGTGGAGCTTATGGCGGGGAGTACATTTAATAATTTCTCATATCTCATTAAGGTAGGTGAGAGAATAGAAGTATTAATACAAAAAGGAGAGATCCAAGTTGGAAGTAATGAACCCAACGGATCAAATCAGAAGAAAAACTTCACGCAGAAAAAGAAAGAGCCTGAGGTTGGCTACTACAGAACAACCATCAGGATTACCAAAATGACTCCTGTCCCTATTACCAAAAGAGGGTGCAAGGGTACCAATCCAACTATAATCAACGGCAGACAACCGGGCAAGGACGAAATAATTTCCAACAGAATAAGCGAAACCAGAATTTAGAACCATTTTCGAACTTCCAAATGTCCAACACAGATTTGTATAAGAAGTTATTTGATGGCTGATTCATCAGCCCAGTACCCACTTAACCAATTCAACCCCCTACCCAGCGTGGTACAAACCAAACGAACAATGCATATATCATTATGGTGTGGTAGGGCACTCGATAGAAAACTGTCAAACCTTTCAAAGACAAGTCATGAAGTTAATTAAAATCGGGGCCCTGAAGATGAACTACATAAACCCCAATATCAACACCAACCCTCTCCCCAATCATCAAGATAATAATCAAGTTAGTGTCATTTTAAAAGGATGAGGCTCCATAAGAAACGTCTCAGAGATAAAAATGGCCAAGTTTCAAATCTTTGAGAATCTAAGTTCAGCAAGGTTTGATGTGGGGAAACTTGGAGAGATGGATTCAATTGAGGAGTATCTTGACCAAAGTGCTCATTGTGTCTATCATTGATCAGTCCAGGGACATGACATAGAACATTACAAGGCGTTCCAGTACGCCTTACAAAAATGGATCACCTTGGGAGTCATAAAATTCTCAAGGAATGAGCAAACACCATAGATCATAGTGACCAATAAAGAAGGGTTTTTCCTGAACCTATGACCCTCACGGCATGGCAAACACCACATGTAAATACTATACTAGCGCCAGTCATGATAATAAGAACACCAGCCCCATTCCTTTACGAAAGTGACAAAGCGGTTCCTTAGGTATACAACCCAATAGTGACCATTCAAAATCCGATAACAATTATAGAGTTACCTTTAGAGTAAGAGGACATCAGTACAAACAACTTGGTAGTGGGAAACGTAACCCAAAGCAGTAGAGTCTACGCCCCCGAAAACCTAAAAATCACAAACAAGGGCAAAGAAGTGATAGTAGAGCTCGTACCAGAGCCAAACCCTAATCAGGTGGACGAGTTCCTCAAAATAATGAAACAAAGCAAGTAAGGCATTATAGAGAAGCTCGGGAAGACGTCAGCCAAAATTTCTTTCCTATCATTAATTCTCAATTCAGAAGCCCACAGAAAAACATTACAGAAGGTGTTGAATCAAGTCAACAACACTCCTACTGTCACCCCAGAGAAATTCAAAGACTTGGTGAATTATGTGAGGGTGTCCAATATAATCGCCTTTTCAGAGGACGATTTAAGCGCGTCGGGAATTAATCATAATCGGTCCCTCCACATTACTGCAAAATGTGAGGGGTGTATCATCTCAGATGTGCTAGTCGACAATGGTTCATCATTGAATATAAGAAGCATGCAGACGATCGATCTCGTGGTGTGAGTATTCAACGGCACAAGGAGAGAAGTTGAGGGCTATATCACTCTGAAACTAGAGATCGGTCCAAGTACCTTCCAGGCAGTATGCCAGGTCATGGACATCGAACCTTCATATACTATTATTAGGAAGACCTTGGATCCATGCAGAAGGAGCTGTGCCATCATCATGGCACTAAAGGCTTAAATTCATCGAAGGGAGAAACGTCATAACTGTCCGAAGTGAGGAAGAGATGTTAGTTTCAAAGCCGCCATCGATCCCTTACGTCAAAGCCATTGACTAGAACTTAGGAAATTCCTTTCAAGCTTTGGAAATTTTTGAGAAGACAACTATATGTAAGCAGGTTGCCAGACCCAAAAATGTAGTGGAGAGATCATGGCCAAGAATAAATATCATCCAGTAAAAGGCTTAGGCTTCGCCTACAAGGCATACCTGCACCCATTGAAGTTATCGAGAACACCGGTCGTCAGGGTTTGGGATATGAATTTAAGCCAGAAAAAAAGAGCAGTAGGGGCATCCCTAGGCAATGGAGAAGGTCACAAATGTCAGATCAAGCCAGACCATGATGGCTAACCACTTGACAATTGGGATGCGAAGCCGATCCCAAACATATGCACTTTAGAGTAATATTTAGTTTCAAAATAAAGAGAGTACTTTTCAGTTCACTTTACTGATGTCCAAGGTCATGTGGAACATTACTTTAAATGTTGGACTCAAATTTTCCAAAGAAATAAAATATCCAGTTCATTTCTTCACATCTTTTGTTTCATGTTTATTCTTTCCTGTCAGTATTTTGATTTACTTTCATTATCATGATCCAGGGAATTTGTTTCCTCCCAAAATCCTTGCCTTTATGAAATTACTCAACGTCCATTAATTGATTCTCATGTTGAAATTGATATGTATGACTGCGATGAAGAGGATAACGAAATAGTGGAAAGACTTGCCAAGATAATTGAATCGTCTGAAATAGGAATAGGATCCCATAACGAGGAAATCATAACAATAAATCTGGGAATAGAAGAAGACAAGAAAGAAATCAAGCTTGTGAATAACCTAGAAAATGAACAAATAATTGCACTTCTTAAAGAATTCATGGATGTCTTTGCATAGTCTTACCAAGACATGCTAGGTCTTAGTCTCTAAATAGCAACACATAAAATTCCTTTAAACCCTAACTGCACTCCTACGAGGAAAAGTTAAGGAGAATGAGGCCAGAGTTGTCCTTAAAAATTAAAGAAGAAGTAGTAAACCAAATATAAGCCGGTTTCCTAGAGTGGGTAGCAAATATAGTGCCTGTCCCCAAGAAAGATGGGAAAGTGAGGATGTGTGTTGACTATAGGAAGTTGAATGAAGCAAGCCTTAAGGATGATTTTCCTTTGCCTCACATTGATGTGTTAGTAGATAATACGGCTGTTATCCTTAGATACTCGTTCATGGACGGGTATTCAGGGTATAATCAGATTCGTATGGATGAGACAGACAAGGAGAAGACAAATTTTGTCACTCAATGGGGAACATACTGCTATAGAGTAATGCCATTTGACCTAAAAAATGTAAAAACATATTATCAGAGGGCCATGGTGGCTTTATTCCATGATCTAATACACAAAGGAAATAGAAGTGTACGTGGACGACATAGTAGCCAAATCCAGGGGTGAAGAAAGTCACGTGGCAGTACTAAGGAGATTATTCAAATGATTGAGAAAATATAAACTCCTTTTAAACCCCAATAAATGCATGTTTGGTGTTTATCGGGGAAATTGCTGGGATTCATTGTGAGCCAGGAAGGAATCTAGATTGACCCTAATGAAATCAAGGCTATTCAAGATATGCCTTCACCACGAACAAAGAAAGACGTCAGGAGTTTCCTCCGAAGGCTCAATTATATATCCAAGTTTATTGCCAATTTGACTCGCACTCTTGAACCAATGTTCAAATTATTGAGAAAGCATAACCCTGGAGAATGGAATGAGAAATGCCAAGAAACCATACCTGCAAAATCCATCAGTTTTAATGCCGCCCACTCCTGGTAAACCCTTATTGTTGTATCTCTCTGTTCTCCCAACATTAATAGGGGCGATGCTTACTCAACATGAGGAAAACAGTAGAAAGGAAAGGGTAATTTACTACTTGAGTTAGAAGTTCAATGAATGTGAAAGCTGGTATATTTCAATCGAAAGGACATGTTGTGCTCTCGTTTGGACTGCTAAGAGGCTTCATCAGTATATGGCCTACTATACCATCTTGTTGGTTTCCAGAATTGACCCGTTGAAATATGTCTTTGAGAGACTTCACTTATTAGGAAGAGTCAACAAGTGGCAAGCCATACTGTCAGGATACAATATCAAATACATCACGGCCAAGGCGATAAAAGGAAGTAGTTCCCGGTCGCCATAAAATTGGATTTTGATTGTACAAATAACATCACTGAATATGAAGCCTGCGATAAGGGGCTGCAAGAAGCTCTAGCCATGAACATAAAGAAGTTAGAAGTATTTGGTGATTCTGCCCTCATTATTTACCAAGTTAAGGAAGAATGACAAACATGGGATGCGAAATTAGTACCGTATCATAAATATTTGTCCGAATTAATCAAAGAGTTCGAAGAAATCTCCTTCACGCATATGACTAGTGATGAAAATCAATTTGCTGATGCGCTGGAAACATTGGTTGCTATGATAAAGTTGGACCAAGGAAGTAAAGTCCTACCCATTAATGTCATGTCCAGCAACAATCCAGCATATTGCCTTAATATCGAACAAAGCATGGAACAACCATGGTACGCAGATATCAAACGTTATATTTAGACCCAACAGTATCCCGAGGGTATAGATGGGAATGATAAGAAAACCATTAGGCAATTGACCACCAATTTCCTTCTATGTTGTGTGGATGATAGAGAAGCACAAATAATCATGGCAGAAATACATGAAGGTACCTATGCGACTCATGCTAATGGACACATGATGACCCGTCATATTTTAAGGTGTGGTTACTATTGGACCACTATAGAGAAAGATTGCATCAATTACTGTCGAAAGTGCCACAAGCTTCAAGTCTATGCGAATTGTATTAATGCTCCACCATTCCCGCTGCATAACTTGACGGCCCCATGGCCATTCTCTATGTAGGGTTTAATGTGATCGGACCCATCAACCCTAAGGCATCTAACGGACATCGCTTCATTTTATTGGCTATCGACTATTTCACTAAATGGGTCGAGGTGGCATCTTATGTCATGATCACTTAAAAGGTGTTCATGAAATTTATCAAGCTTAATATCATATGTCGGTATGGAGTGCCGAAGAGAATAATCACCGGCAATGCACCTAATTTGAATAGCACTGAAGTCAAAAAGTTATGTGAACAATTCAAGATTAAACACCACAATTCAGTGCTGTACAGACCACAAATGAATGGGGTGGTAAAAGCAGCCAACAAGAACCTCAAGAAAATATTGGGGAAAATGGTGGTCAACTACAAAGATTGGCATGAAAAGTTGCCTTATACACTCTACGCATACCGTACTTGCATGAGATCATTAACTGGGGCAACACTGATACGAACCCTCTAAAATCTGATATGAACCCTCCAAAATCACTAAGAACAGATTCTAGTTAAAGGAAGATGGAACCATAAGGAAACAAAGTCCTTAAAACCCCAATCTTGAGAAGATGATTGAAGATAGAACCCTAAGCAAACAAAGTCCTTAAAACCCTGATCTTGAGACGCCACAAGGTTGATCACTCCTTTGATAAGTCAAAATTCAAGCATTCAATCAAGAACACAAGAAGGCAAAAGCAAAGCTTCTG
>JASKGM010030688.1:0-25774 GCA_034509205.1 Ceratonia siliqua | reverse complement strand
TGCAAATCGACAAGTTGTCCATCAAGGTGGTTAAGTTGGGTTGCTGTAAATATTTCATCTAGACATTAATTAATTAAGAAATATTATTTTACATTTTATCTCTTTTTTTATATTTTTTTATTTTTTTATATTTTTTTATATTAATTAATTATTTTTTATCTTATATTTTTTTAAAAAACTTTTTAAGATATTTTTAAATTTTTTCTTAAATTTTTTTATATTCTCTTTACTATTTATTCATAAATTTTTTTACAATTTATTTGTAATTTTAAACATTTTTAAAAATATATAAAAATATCTCAAAAAATTTTGATAAAAATATATTATATAAACATATAATTAATTAATTTTATAAAATAAAAATTATTAAAAAATATATTAAAAAAACTTTTAATAAATATATAAAACTCCCCCACAGCCATAAAAATATGACTGTAGTGGAGTACTTTCCTAATTAATATTAGGGATATGGTATGATGGTAAAATAATTTTTAATCTTAATTTTAATTTTTAATTTTTAATTTTTTAATATTAATTAATTATTTTTTATAACATATTTTTTAAAAAATTTTAATTTTTTTAAAATTTTTTATACTTCTTATACTATTTATTTATAATTCTTTTTTGAATTTATATTTTTATAAATTCAAAATTTTAAAAAATATATATGATATAAAAAATAATTTATTAATATTAAAAAATAAAAATAAATAACCAAAAAAATGAAAGATAAAGATAAAAATAACTAAGTTCCTGCTTACAATCCCTTAATATAATCCATCGTAGTTTTTATTTCTAAACTATGAAAAACATCAAACGTACAACCAATGTTTAAAAATCAAATTGGTCATTACATGGAGACAATAAGTTAGAGTCATTGATTGAATTGCGGTTGAATTAATATGAATTAAAAAATATTTTTAAATTTTATAATTCTTGTTCCTTTTCTCTTAATATCTTTTTCTCGGGTCTCTCCTTCTGTCTAATCTTTCTTCTCCTTCCTCTTCTTCAATTTCTCTTTTTTTTGACCCTGTGAGAAATGATAACCCGCCCAAATTTTATGGATCAACCATGGTTCACCGAGTTTTTTACCTATTTAAAGGGTTTATTAACTTGTCCAAGAAATCAATTTTTGATATATTTTTTTCTATATTAGTGGGTCAGGCTAGTTTGATTTTTAAAACAATGCATACAACTAATGCAATGTATAAGATTATTATCAATTTTTCTAAAAATAATTAATCAACCTTTAGTAATTCTTATATTTTAATTTATGGTAATATTGAGTGAAATTTTATAACTATATAAAAAAATGAGGTTGTTATGCTACCACCCCATTAACACAAATATTTTTATCCCTACCTCTAATTTTTTGTATTTTATATTTTTGGTATTAATTGATTATTTTTTATATTATATATTTTTTTGAGAATTTTTTAAATTTTTTTATACTTCTTATACTATTTATTTATAATTTTTTATAATTTATTTTTTTATAAATAAATTTTTTTAAAAATATATGATATAAAAAAATCAATTAATATAAAAAATTAAAATATAAAATATAAAAAAATTAAGCTATGATACATTATTAGAACAATAGCTTAAACTTTAAAAGAATACCAACAAAAAAAAAAGTTTAAAAGTGAGGGTGATGGCACCAGTGGCACCACTTTATTGTCTCCTACTTTTGTTGTCAAGTCCCCTATCAACGAGCGTTCCAGGTGGTCCTGATGGGTTTGGAATTGCATTAAGATTGTCAGCAGCTAGTTCCACATCCATAAAAAGTGATGAGTTCATGGGTGGCCATTGACCTCTATATATGTTATATAAGATTGAACTAGATAAGGCCATGGCTTTAGAAACGACTCTACAAACAGGTATAGCTTCTGCTTGTAAAAGGGTTTCGGTCAAAGTGGTCGCTTTTAGTGATTTTGCAGCGCTGCTGATTGTTCAAACAAAATCAGCTCTGGCCCGTGTACTTCCTGTCTTCTTTTCCTTTTTCTTCCCCTTATCTTCTTCTGCTTGGGACGAATAGATATATTTTCTGCTCCTTTTCTCTTCTGTAAGCCATTGGCAAAAAATGTTAACAGAACCTAAAGGACTGACTTCAATGTGTTTGTGTCATCCGTATTTAAATAAGGAACCAAAAAGAAAAAAGAGATTCCCTCACCTGAGCACAAGGAACTTTTATGGCATGTCAAATAGGTATCTTGTTTATTCCCTTATCCCAAGAAGTGGAAAAGGGTGATTTGTATTTAAATGGCACTCTTAAATTGTCTAGCAAATTTTAGCTTGTTCAACGATTCAGTAAGAATTAATGGTCAAGTTATTACGTAAAACCGTAAAAGGGCATGAGTAATTTGGAGTTCTTATATCTATTCGTCTCATTGCATCCAAAGGCGTGTACTTGTTAGTATGGTTTCATTTCAGGAAAAGATATTATTAATATAAACATGAACAGTGGACAATTATGTAGAAAGAGGAACTATGATAATTATTTGCAGTTAATTTGATATTAATTAACAATGGGTGCTTGGACACATTTTAAGGAAAAAAGACATTGGTGAACATGTGGATTAATCTAACTTTCATGACCTATATATTCTCTTGTAGTTTTTAAGAAGCTGCCACTACTTATAATAAATTAAGCAGAGGAATTTATCTTCAAGGTGCTCGCTAACATGTGGTCTGAGTCAGAAATTATGCCTTTCTATTTTCTAGTATAGGAAATCTAAAGATGATATTTGAGCAATTATGCCTTTTTAATTTCCATCTGCACTTTCCTGGCCAGCTACTGGAGAAAAGCTAAAAGCTGCCAAAGCAGATGTCTCTGCTGTTATCCTACAAAACCTTAGGGCATAGACCTAATTTATAAGTACAAAAACGCAGTTTAAAGATGAAGTCATGAAAGAGATCCACTTTGGAGATCAAAATAAGACAGATAACCACTTTACCCTAATGAATCAGGTGCTTCAGATTAAAGCTTAAGAACAGATCATGATATTTTCCTATATGAAAACTGGGCTATTTAAATCTGTTGCAGGCTGTATTAGCAAAGCATCATGTCTTGTGTATTTCCTTGTTTTAAAAGCACTTTGGAAAAGATCTATTCCTAAGAATAATGTGAATTTGAGAAATAGAATCAGGCTTAGGTGTCAAGGAACTTCCAATCTATCAATGGATTACTTTCCAGAAAAGCAGTTCTTCGTATCGTATTGAGCACAATTCAATTGGTCCCAACTTCATGGCTATACCGCTGGCTAAGAGAAATGTCACATCGCCTGTGTCCAATAACTGGCGAAATGAATCCACCTGAGCCTATGATAACTGAAAAGCCAGGTCCATATACAACCAGAAAAAGGAGGTGGCACGGTTGTAAAATGCTTTCTCTTTACTCTTTGCCATCGAAGATCCTAGTTTTCAGTGCCCCTTCTACAAATTAATTTACAATGATGATCACCTTTGCAATGGATGTGAAGGCTTTTTCCTTTCTTTTCTCTTTATCTCTTGCAGTTACTATATAACGGATGAAGTTAGCAGATTGGTTTGCTTTTCTGGCAAATATTTATATATTGCCTGCAAAGAATCTTTTTCCAAAAAATTGGAATGAAAGCATATCTGAGTAGCGAAACCTTTGAAGTCTTAAACAACGTGAAGAATACCAATTCTACAAGCCTACAACAACCCCAATTCACACTATGATCTTCTTTCCGAACTTCCTTAATGTCTTTAGGAAGGCAGGGTTATCTTCCCATTAGAACGTAACTTTAAAGGGTTTATTCCTTCTGTGTGTAAACTATGTATGATGAAGGCAAATTATTGTTTATTAATTTGCTTGTCATGTCAAACGGAAGACATAAACAGGACAAAAGGGTTTGCTTTGGCAGAAGGAATATCACAACAGCGATTTACACTGGCAGCTGAGAAGAGGAATTTGAAAAAGAAATAAAGAGGGAAGTGGTTTCCTTAACAAGTAGTCTATCAAGCACTATTATATACATTTAATGTTCCAGAATTTTTCATTGTAGGACGATGGGGCTGGGCCACTGGGATTTTATATAAAAGCAGACTATATCATTCTCTAAATAGTTGACCTTCGGTATGGAACTGGACAATATATATAAAACGACGGTTTGAACTTCGATGGAAACTCTGTTATTCTACCCGGCAAAATTTCTTCAGAATTCAAACCAGAAATCACGAAAGATAATTTTCTTTTTTTTGTTTATCAGGCTTCGACTCTATGCGCGGAAACACCGCACTTTTACCCTTCTTTCTCTTTTTGTCTGGAATTTTCTCTCTCAATATCCTCTGTGATTCTCGGCAATCAACCGTTAGTTAATATTCTCCGCTTCAACAAATTCCATCTCGCCCACCCAGAACCTATCTTTCTGCCGTTCTCTACTTTCTCTTCATTGCTTTCCAAGCCAAGAATCTCTTTCTCTCTCTGCTACTCCCTCATAATCCCTCTATCTTTTTCAACAACTATTAACGATGTCTAATGACACTTGTTTTCCCTCTGCTCCTCTCTCTGTCTGTCGTTTTCATTTTTCGCGCTTCCTTTTCGTTCCCTCGGGTCTATCTCTAACATTAGGAGAACTCTATACATAAGGTTTCCCTCTTTATGGCTCCTTCTTCAGATGTCAATCATCTTTCTCACCCATGTATATATGGTATCTACTCTATTCCTCTTCCTCTTTGACTTTTAGTGATCTCCTTCCAACTCCAGAGCTTCATGTATTTTGCTGTTGATACTGTAAAATCAATTTCCTTGAGAGCACTTGTCTCCAAAACGTGGAAGACAAGCATGGCCCAATTAGCTTTTGCAGTGTTAAGAATGAGTCCATGAAGCTTGTATTCTTTTTGTTGATTTTTTGAAATGGGTATTCTCAACAAATCTGAAGTTTATTTTATATATGATTCCAAGTTGTTATCAAAAGCATGTTATTACTAAACTGATATACGAAATTGATTCAGTCATTCTTATAACTTTTTCTTGAAACTCTGATGGTAAGCAGGGGACTTCGTTTCTTCATACACACAGAAAAAGTCTGGTTTTATGAAGTGGTTTAGTAAGCTTTTCAAAAGTGGGTCCAGTCGAGGAAGGGGCGGTCGTCGTCTACAGCAGCCTGCCGACGAAAACATGGTTTGGCGCGATCCAGCTAGATCGTTGGTAAACAGTAGCACTGACTTTCTTTGTTCTTTTCAACGACAACATCTTATCCACTGATATATATTGTTCTTGCCCTTGTTATTAATATCGTCACTGCTTTGCTTGAAATAAATAGGACATAATTAGTCAGTGTCATTTGCTACTATTGGGTTGAACCCATGGTTATCCTATATGTCATCAACCAAAGGTTTGTTAATTATGTGAGACTTGGTGCCTGGACAACAGCTTGAAGTATTTTTGAATTCTACACATTTATTGTTTGTGCCCAAAGATTGATAAATTCTTACACATATATTGTACTACGGTACATATATTGTACTATTGGACGGGCGAATTTGGTATGATCATGCTACAGTAGTTACTTGTATAGATATAATGCAAGAGGTCTCACCTATGTTATATTAGTTTTGCAGCAGTAAATGATACCATGAGTTTTTCTGCACTATATAGTGATTCATTAAGTGGTTTATACATGATGATGTTCAAGAGATTGTTCAGTCTTCAGCCCTTACAAGGAGAAAAATTATTATACATTTCCAATGTTGTATGGAGTTTCTTTCTTGCATATTATTCAATAAGCTCTTCAAAATACCTCCTTGCTGGAAACTCAAGTCAAGGCCCTTATAGACTGTCCAGGTCAATGGGTTATTCGCCACTAAAGGCGCAAGAAAAAAAAATTATAACTGGATATGCAATGGCTTTTGGATTTTATTTTTCCCCTTTAATAACTCTCCTCATGTCCTCAGGATGACTCTGCTGGAGCTCTGAAGGAGAAAGAGGATCTGGACCGTGCTGTTGCACTTTCTTTAGCTGAAGATCTAAAGAGACCAAATGGTAGGTGCTTGATTTTCAAATAAGTACTTGCTCTTTAGCTATCATAAATTTGATGATTAAAGATTTAGCTTTCATTTCAATTAGCTCATCAAAAATATAGATGGCGGACAGACATTGATGAAGATTATGCAAGGGCACTCCAGGATAGCCTGAACTCATCTGCTCATCCTCCATATGCCCCTATGCCATTTTATCCTAGGGAACATAGGTAATATCTTTGCTCTCCTAGATCTTGTATCTGCTATGAATTATTCTAACTATCTTTCTATTTCTACCTGTATATCCAATCTATGGGAAAGGCATACGCTTTTGGTACCTTTTTTAACTGATCTTGTGCACTTTGCCACTGAAAAGCAGGATATGTGGCGGCTGCGACCAGGAGATAATCAACGGCAATTGTTTGGGATGCATGGGCACTTATTTTCATCCAGAGTGCTTTCTCTGTCACTCGTGTCGTTACCCCATTACCGAGCGTGAGGTAGTTTGATCTCTAGAGATTTGGAGGATGTTGAAACCACCTGTTAGCCTTTCAACACACACATTTACATGCACTCATAAGTTTAGACTTTATAGTACTTCTCTTCAACATTTTTTATACTTATGCATCAGTTGTTTAGACTTTCAAAGCTATGCATATGGTGCTGCAAATGTATTGACTTTGAAACTTCTCTTTCATCTATGTCTTACTGCTTTTGTTTTTGTTTTTTCCTTTTTTCTTTTGGTTCAAGTTTTCTTTGTCAGGGAGGCATCCATATCACAAATTCTGTTTTAAAGAGTTGAACCACCCAAAATGTGAAGTTTGCTACCAATTTGTAAGATTAGTCTTCCTCCGCTTATTTAAATTGTACTGCTTTAAGTTAATATTTTTCTTTGAAAAAGTTCATTAAAGTTCGATGAGTTTTATATACCTTATAAAGGATCATGGCACTAATTTATCTTTACAGTTGATGAAGGGCTATATTGACGCTTGTCATATTTTATTTCACCTCCATCAGATTCCTATAAATGCGGCTGGTTTGATTGAGTATAGGTGCCACCCATTTTGGTCCCAAAAGTATTGTCCATCTCATGAATCTGATAATACAGCTCGCTGCTGTAGTTGCGAAAGATTGGAGGTACTAATCTGACTGGTGCTCTTTCTTTCTTTTTTTGAAAGAGAGAAAGAAGATTTTGCTGACATTAATTCCTCCCCTCCCCCAAAAATCTCTTCTTTTTCTATGTTCTGCTTGAAGTCCTGGAGTACAAAATACTATAGATTGGAAGATGGACGGAGTTTGTGCTTAGAGTGCATGGAATCGGCTATATCTGATACTGGCGAATGTCAACCCCTTTACCATGATATCAGAGATTATTATGAAGGAATGAATATGAGAATAGATCAGCAAATTCCCATGCTTCTGGTTGAGAGAGAAGCACTCAATGAGGCTATTGTCGGGGAGAAGAATGTAATGAATGATCCATTATTTGGTTTTTATTCAAATAATTGGTTGAATTCATCTTACTCCGAGTTCATCTCTTACAGGGTTTCCATCACTTGCCAGAGACAAGGGGCTTATGCCTATCAGAAGAGCAGACTGTGACCAGTGTATGATTTCAGAAATATTTACGATTCTGATTCCAATATGGAAGCCTTATTAGTGAAGTTACAAAAAATGTATTAATTACCTCCAATAATTTCTGATCTTATGTTGTTTCAGATACATAGAAGGTCAAGAATTGGAGGCCATAGACTAATAGGGATGAGAACTCAGCCTCAAAAGCTGATTAGAAGATGTGAAGTTACAGCCATTCTTGTTCTCTACGGTCTTCCCAGGTAATAGACTGTGATTTTTGTTATCTGAGTTCCTATATTTAGCCTTTATAATTCAAAACCTCTCATGCCATGAAGTTGATTGGGCTCTCCACAGTGTTACTTTCTCCCTTATGATGATTATAACAAACTATTAGAGAATAATATTGATAGCAACTAAGAAATTGACAGATTCATCTTTGCAAAATCTGAAAATGCTTTTGTTTCAACAATCAATCCTTTTGTTCTGATATTTTTGTGGGATACAGGTTACTAACAGGTGCTATTCTTGCCCATGAGTTGATGCACGCATGGTTACGCCTTAAAGGTAGAATATACATCTTGATCCTTTCTTGATAGGTATTCAACTCCTCAATACAAGGGAATTTTACCTTGTTTATTTTGAACTAAGCAGGATACCGCAACCTTAGTCTTGAAGTAGAGGAAGGTATCTGTCAGGTTCTCTCTTATATGTGGCTTGAGTCGGAAGTGATGCCAGGCTTCAAAAACATGCCATCCACATCAGCAGCTTCTTCTTCCTCCTCCTCCTCCTCATTATCAAAGAAAGGTGCAAAATCACAAGTTGAAAATAAACTGGGCGAATTTTTCATGAACCAGATTGCCAATGATTCTTCCCCAGCTTATGGTGGTGGGTTTAGAGCTGCTAATGAAGCTGTCAATAGATATGGTTTACGTTGTACTCTCGAGCATATTCGTTTAACTGGTAATTTCCCAGTGTAACACTTTCGCCAAGGACGTTTGGTTTAAGTGTTCGGCCTTGGATTGGTTCAGGCGCAAGGCAGAAGAAGCTTGGATAGCTTCGCCACGGCCATATCATGGGATCCTGTGAGAATGTGCAAGTCTAAAATGACTAATAATTTGCATGCTTGTAGTGTTCGTATTAGAGAATTATTTTTCTATGCTGATACTTTTGGCTATTCATTTCATCAATGTTTTGCAACATTGCTTAAAGCATCCCACCTCCTATAAAACTGTCAACTTTACATTAACTGGCCATTTGTTAAATTTCATCACCAAATCCAGTAGAAATGATATTGTAGGAGACAATCTGCTTTTTTTTTTTTTGTTAAGGGACAGTTTAGATGGACTTCTGCTTTTAATCAAATGTCTTAAATATAAATTATTTAAAAAAAAAAGATATTTGATGTTTATATATAATTATGCAGAAGTGATTTTATTGAAAAATATAGATGTTTTACGTTTGGATGTAAAAATATAAAAATTAAAAATTATTAAGAATGATATACAAATGTGCTTTTTAAAGAATTTGTGAAATATTTTAGGGGTATATTTGTATACAAAATTTTTTTTCTTTTCTGTTGGACTTGATTATATTTTAAGTAATATTTTTTAAAAAAATAATATTTTTACTTATTTTTAAAATAAACACCTATAAAAATAATCTTATACAAACGAATAAAATCAAAATAAATACTTATTTTTTAAAAAAAGAGCTTGGGCTCATAAAGGAGTTTGGATGAGCTTATTTGTAAAAATATTTTTTTTTAGAAAAAAACAAAAGTCAAAATCCTAACTTAGGGAAAAAAAAAAGGTCCTAATAAAAGATAAATTTTTTTTGAACAAATACTACTAAAATATTTTATAAATTCTTTAAAAAATATTTTTAATATATTTTTTAATAATTTTATTTATACAAAAGTATTTTTTTATTTTTACATTAAAAAATACTATATTTATTTTTTTAATAAAATTACTTGTACATAATTATATTCAAACGTTAAATACTTATTTTTTAAAATTTAATTTTTTTATTTGAAACATATACTAAAAAATACAAACCTATTCAAAGAGTATTTTTCTCTCAATAAACTATTTGAATAAATATTCCGTTGTAGAAAACATTTTCTAAAATGACAATATTTTATAATATTCAAAGTTTTGATGCCTGCATACTATAATCATAAAGATTGCATCACTGACTTGGTAAACTGGCTGAAGGTGGAACTGAATTCAAACCTTTTTCTTCAAGTGTTTATAATGCTTAATATTATTTTATATAATTAAAGCATTTATTCATAATTTATGAAGCATTTTACATTAATTTTAATTACAATAACTTATTTAACAAAGTGTTAAATTTAATACATTGAATATATGATAATATATTTACAATATATTGTTTCATATATATTCATAATTGTTAATAAAAAAAAATCAACAGAACCAGTAAGGCAGTAACAGATACCCTCCCCACGACCAATAATGTATGGCTGTAATGCTTGCTTGCAAGTAGGAAGAAATGATTAGGTCACTTCTGAATATATAACCTCTTTGAGGAAAAACGGCAAACCGTTATAACACTCCCACCGGGACGCTAATTTTTCTCCATCCTTCTGTAATGGCTGCCTAAAAGAAGGGACGGTTCCTTCAACTTCTTAAAGATGCAACCACATATCTATGAAAAGCTTCATCATCAAGGCATTCAGTTGCAGATTAATGGTTCAATTCAATTTCCATTCGGGGCGGGGGAAAAGAAAAAGAGCAAGTTGAAAGTTAAAAGTTTTAGGAGGGACTCAATTGATATAGTATATAAAATTTGAATTTTTTAAAAATTATTTAAAATATAAATTCTATTAAGTAGATCACTTAGAATTTTTGAAGTGCAAGTTTGAAGTACCTCAAAACTTTTAGAAAATAGTAAGGGGATAAGGAGAAATACAGTAATGTATCTTGGTTCAATTTTAATGTGAAACCTACGTCCAGTTCTCTTAACTTCCAATGGATTTTTCATCACTAATAAATTAATTATTATAACTCTGGTTTTACTTATTCATCAATAACAAATGGCTTTAACTGCTAAACACAAACAATGATTTCCAAGCTCACCATCAATTACAACAACAAGTTCATCATAAATAACTCAAAAATTTTAAAATGAATACAATGACTCTCATGAAGAGTAGATAGTTTGCCTTTTGTACTCATTTTTTCTCTCTAGCTTTTTATAAAATTTCTCAAGATAAAAATCAGAACCAAAAGAAAAAAATGGTCTACAAATATTTCTTATAGATTTTATGCACAGCTTCGATTGTTATATCTTTTGCTTTACTTCAACTTTTCTTTTATAAGCTTCAAATAACTAGCCGTTATTATCTCCTCCATTCTTGAGATTTTTAAGCTCCTTCATGATTTTTCGCATCTTCAAAATTAGATTTAGGTTTAAAAAGATTTGACCTTTATCTTGCTAGTCCTTTTTGATCCTCCATTAAAAATAATAAATATTGATGCTTTCTTTCCTATTTGGTTTCTTTTTTCATATCTATAGCACTTTGACTGTCTTGATTTTTTTTTTATAAGTTTTCCTTGATATTTGAGTTCTCCATCAAAAACTTCCCTTTTTGTGTTTCTCTATAGTTCTAACGAGAGCTCCATCAATTTCTCCCATTTTGAATTGTTTATCTATTTTTAATGAGTTTATATGCGTTGATCATATTGCTTCTTCAATGCTTGTTTAAAACACAACATTTAATTTGTCTTGATCTTCTCACTTGAATATTACTCTCCAACGGGTATATATTCTGACTTGGTGAAATTTTCATTTGTATATTAATTATGATCTGTATATCAATTAATGCCCTCTTTCTCTATCCATCATATATTATTCACTGTTTTCTTTTTCTTCAAAGATTTCTACACTTTTACTTACAAGACTTGTTTTTTTGACGTTAGTACCATAATTAGTTCGAGTGTGTTCCTATAGGACTTACTTATAAGGATTTTCAACATGTACACCATTTTAACTTTCCCAACCAAAATGCATTCTTCTTTTTACGTGGGTTTTTTATATTGCTCATAATTTTTCTTTTTGTCTTTATGCCCCTTTATAGAAGACAAATATTTTCTTTCCTTCTTTAATTTTGTTACCTTTTTCTTTTTCTTTTCTTCCTTAAGTTATGGCTTCCTTCTTCTTTAATGTTAACTTTCTATAATTGAATACACAAATTTTCTTTCTTGATTGTCTCTATATTATTCTCATAAATTTTTATTCCAAAAATGACAAATAAGTAATATAATAAATTATAACTTCATTTAAATATCTTAAGAATTTATGACATATAAAATATATTTTAAATTTGTTTGTTATCATCAAAACTCTAAGTCATTTTTTAATAAAACCTTAGGGTTAATACTAAGAAAATGTTTGGTAAAAGAATTTTTTTAGTTTCCTGAAAATCTCAATTTGAGAAACAAAAATTTCTGTTTGACACACATTTCTTAAAAACTATTTTTAAGAAATTAAAATTTTTAGGAATAATTTTTGCTCAATTTTTCCCCCAAAACATTCTTATGGGGTAGTGATATTCTTAAATTTTCATGAACATCAAAAATATTTTAAATATAAAAAATTTATTTTACCTCTACCACATGTGTATATATATTTTTAATTATTATAAATATTATAAATATCAAAACATTTTTAAAATAATTAATAAAATTTAATAAAATAAATATTATTTATATTATATTATTAGAATAGTAATAAATTATATATATAAATATTTTATATATATATATAATGTATATAAAATAGACAAAAATATTTATATTAATTATTATAAATATAAAAATATTTTTTTATAATTTAATAAATTTAATATTATTCATATTAAAATTAATAGAATAATAAAAAAATATATAAAAAAATAAAAAACATATATAATAAATAAATAAAATAAACAAAATAATAACAAATAAAAAATTTTATATTAATTATTATAAATATAAAAATAATTTAAAAAATAATAAAATAAATATTTTATATTAAAATTATTAAAATAATAATAAATAATATAATTATATAAATTAATTTATATTTAACATTTATTAATTATTATATATGAAGGAAAAATAAAAAAAAATAAACAAGTGTTTTAAGAATAATTTTATAAAAGATCTTAATATTCTTAATAAAGTTATACTTAAATCAAACATAAGAACGAATTATTTTAACTAATATTCTCGCCAACTAAACACCTTTTATAATATTCTTAAAAATTATGACTTTCAAAAAAACATGATTCCTTATAAATGAAAAATACCATCAATGCCAAATGCCAAAGTGTTGAAGAAAACAGAACGCAAAAGACCAATGACAGTCTAATCTTAGATGTTGTGTAAGGTTGGAGATGTAATGAAGAATCGTCTCTGTACAAAGAAAATATGTATTCCCTACAGCAGAATCACAAATTTTACCACCATGAGAACCCATAAATTAAAATGTGCTTCTTCAATTTCCACTGATAGCCGTAACTATGAAGTAGCAGCAATATCCGCTAAAAGCATTTTCAGAGTCTCGTAGGTCATGAAACATATGCCTACACCTGGCACCACCTTGTAATATTCAGGCAAAATTCCTCTGTATAGGCCCCGCACACCTTCTGTCCAGATTATGTGCCTAAACACACCAAAGATGCCAGTTGAATACACACGGGCTCGCCCACCAGCCCCCTCTAATTGCTTCCGTCGCCTCACAAGATCTAAAGGGAATGTTGCTGCATAATACGAACACAGATGAATTGAACCATATCACATTCTAGTTAAAGAGATTTACTTCAAGATCAGAATAACCCCTGTAAGCAGTTTATCAATGAAACTAAGGTGCTCTCCTGAAGTAGTTATTTCTCAACAAGAAATTCATGGCTGAACAATTAGATCTTGTAATCGCAGCATTTAACAATTCTCTAACGAGTAAAATCATTCATAAAATTAGCATAAAGAGGAAAGAGGCAAAGTAAAACATAACAGCCTCACCTGAACATAGAGATTGAGTATCTGAGTGGCAAAAAACCTTTATGATTGATGAATGCACTACTAGGTTTCATATACATAAATACTCTAGATGCATGTAGTCAGTGCCCATATATTACAGTTTTTGACACACAACAGATCCCCCAATTGATAAGAAGATTTAGTTTTCTCCCATGAAAAAAAAGCATAAGTTTTGTATGAATAGAAATTTTCAATTATTTATTTACTTTTTTCATGAGTAACTATATTATAATTAGTTATAAATATTACCATCATTATGATTATGCTGAAGCCAATACTATTAATGTAGTAAGAACAGACTCCTCAAAATTACATGAACAAGGCTTGAAGGATTCTGATACTGATCCAAACATCAGGTGAAGGAAGCCTATGTGAGAAGCATACCAGAAAGAGGACACCTCTCACATTTGATAACTGAGGGAACGATATAGCCATATAGGTTCATCCAAGTGATGCTACCCCATGATGTAATCCACTGCATAGCTTGGGGAGACATGTCATAGAATAAAAGTTGGGAAGTTGATCACTTGTGCAAGATCTTTAGACAATAATAAAGTTGCAGAAAGACAGGAAAAGGGTTTCTTTTTTTTTTGTCTTCCTTACTAAATTCTCATATGCCAGATAAAAGAACAACTCCAACGTGGTCTCTGGTTCTAGGGGTCAGTCTGGTTAGATACTTGGTGCAGGGAACCCTCTTTCTCTGCATCAAAAGCATAGTAAACCACTACATACATTAACTTCTTTAACATCCTTTGGTCGGGTAAATTCATTAGTTTAACTAAAGGATTCTAAAGTGTAATCACACATCTAATAAAATTTTGATACAATCATTCTTAAGTTGAGTGTTATGACTCCATACATAGAGGTACAAGAAGTGTTGCAACGGGCAAATAATAGAAACAAAACACTAATTGAATATTTGTAATGACTAGCAGAAGATAAAAACAAAACTATACATGACATAGTGAATAAAATTATTATCACAACTGCCAGAAAAAGTATGATATATAAATGTTGACAATGGTAACAATAACCTGAATTAGGATGAAGCAGCAAAACCATTAGGTTTAGGTGACTAGGAAAATCAAAAGTGTGAGTTAGCAAAATGCCTTTAGATCACTCACCTGTTGATGATGCAATGCCTGAAAGACTGCCGCAGGCCAGACTGACAAGGACAGTTGAATCATTGGACCTGATGTTTAAGATAATGAACATAAAGATTATGCTAGCTAATGAATGAATGAAATAAGGCAACTATAGAAGTTACATTAAACTGCTGAATTAATATGCGGACTTATTACCTATTTGACTGCCATAAAGATCTCAAGGTTTCATACACAGAGAAGCTTATTGCTATACTCGGACCTACACCCTGCATTAGCACCAGAGCTGCAGTTAATTACACAAGAAAGAAAATATCCACTTCAGGTAATATTAAAATCTAACACCAGCATACCAGGAGTGTGGCTCCAAGTCCCTTATAAAGGCCATATATTCCCTCTTCCCTGCTAATAGTTTGTAACGTATGCCAGATGCCTCTATAGTAGATAACATTTGTCTGCAAAATTTTAACATTGCTTAACTTAATGAAGTAAAATACAAAAGCAAAGATAATCAACCACTGGCTATGCATGAACAGTTGACCAAATTTAAGGAAATGTTTCTTTTCCTAAATGCTCTGGTTTCAAAATATAAAAATATCACAGTCCAAGTCATGCAAGGTTCCGAGTATCTAAGTCCACACAAAAGACTAACTATGCAACAAGTTCAACTAAGAAAGGGCAAAATTACATCAACTTGGACACCAACTCAGGCACAAAATGTTGGATGACAATACTTATCAAATCTAGAGCAGAGCTGGAGGCTGCCAGATGCATGGGTCCAAAAAGAGAAGTGAGGTTGAAAAAAATAAGAGAAAATAAAGCAAAAATCTTAAACATTTAATCTTACCTGAGCAGCAAGGCGCGTCCTTACAAGATCCAAGGGATACGTAACTGTAGCAGCAGTTATTCCTGCCAGGCCACCACCTAGAAAATGTACGCAAAGGTCTGCCCTGACATTATCCCTATGACTTTGAAGTCCTGGAACTGTCTTTAGTAACTGTAGAAATAAAATATTATTAAATATAAATCATACTGAGGACAAAAATACTTGTAAATGCATTTTTTCCCTCTATTGTAGTCTCACGAAGGTAAACATCTATATCGGAATAGTAGTAACCTTCTTGTAGTGCTCGTATGCATAAAAGTTTACTGAGGAATAAGGTAGTCGATGAGCAATTGTAACCAGATTTCCTTTCCAGAAAGCTCTAAATCCCTCTTCATTGATAATTCTTGAAGCCTCATGCCATATGCTAGCTTTTCTCAACATTGCAACATTGGAATGCATACCTTGAACCTGAAAACATTGAATAACTTAGAAAAGCAGAAAATACCAGATAGAGTAGAGGCCATACGAACTGTTAAACAAGTTCTAGTTCTACCGTTTCTGGCCAGAGTGCTGACTGGTTCCTGATCTCAAACAACTATTGGAGGACCAGTTTTTGGTTATTCTGGTCAAGCTGTCCAGTGACTCCAGTCCAGTCTGGTTCTAAGGTTTAAAATTCACTCCCCCGCAAACCCCCCCCCCCTGTTCAAAACAAAAAGAAAAAGCCTAATTTTTTAATTTTAGTTTTTCCCTCACCCACACCATTAATCCAGCTTCTCCATGAAACCTTAATCTTATTTCTTTCCCCATCATTGCTCATCACAGGCAATGTAGCAAAGAAAATTAAAGAAGCTGAATGAACATATGTCAGAAGCTTACGTTCTTTGCTCTCCTTTTTTTTTTTGTAGAAAAACAAAACATTTTATTTTCTCTTTGGCTAGATCGAAGGCTTCGTTTGGAACCAAAAGGAAGAAGTAATTGAAATGCCCCACGAATAACTCAAAACTTATGCCTCATCCAACATTTCTCTAATAAAAAAATAAAAAAAAAGGAAAGAAAGAGAGACCCAAATGGTTAAAATTATATGGCTGAGAAACATTAAAATTCATTTGAGCATACCGATTATGTAGCATTCCCAATATTAGTATGGGCTACTTCAGCCAAGTACCAAAACTCAGAAAAGGACAATTTTGATTTGTACATAACACCCAAAAAAACCTGATAATACCAACCTGAAAGAGTATGGTCAGTCGAGCAAGGGGCGCCGTACATGTCTTGCTAAGAGCGCCTGCAACGCCCCCAGCAAGAAGCTGTGAAATAGTCCCAATCTGAGACTGCTGCTGCTGCTGCGCCAACTTCCTGACACCCCCATCGACGGCAACACATCCATGACTCGAATTGATACCTCTCTGGCCCCCTTCTACCACCACACCAACCCTAGCCTCCATTTGCATATCCAGGTTTTTTTTTTTGGGTACACTCCTTTCCTAAAATTCCTTTCACCAATTTCTCTAAACAAATTCAGTCTTGCCCTAGACTTCCGCAAAGGCAAAATCGGGAACCATCACTATCAGAAGACGAAATGAAACCTTGTTATGGAGCACTTCCGAGGTTCTCTTTCCCATCCCTCTTGCTGCAGTGGCCAGTTCTCCGCTTCTTCTCAGTACGTTCTCGCCCTCTGAAATTTGAAAAGAGAAGAGGGTCAGGGACGGCGCGTGCTGGTGGCGTGCGTCCGAGACAATTAAAACGTCGTCGTGTTAGCTCGGTTGGTTTTCGAAGAAAGGAAAGTAGCAAGGCGTTTTCGTCATCGACAACTTACCGAACCTGGATTTGTGCTTGTTGCGGTCGGTTGTACCGTAATAGCGTGTTTCAGGTACAAAACAAGCTGATATTGGGTGATGGATTCAGTTCTATGTGCCTGTTTTTCTTAGAAGGGAAGTTACTGTGGACCCGGAAGCAGAAGATGGGGTCTCTAATTAACTCTGGTGCAATGTCGGTTAAACAAATCCCTCTCAAACAGCGACACGTAACATGGCTCGTATCGTGAAACTTGTGTTATTACCCTCTTACGAAGAGCCACCGTTCTACTTCCTCATTGGCCCAAAACTTTAATTCACTTTTTCTTTTAAAGAATATTCTAAAAACTATGCCACCAAACAACTCGTAATTTTATTTAGAAAAATCATTGTCTCACAAGATATATTTTCACAAATTTTACAAAGTGTCCATCTATAAAAAATTGTAAGCGATAACATGTAAAAAAAAAAATACAATGTTGAATAAAAAAAATGCAATGTTGAATAAGTAAACATGGCTTAAGGTTTTTTCAATGAACTAAAAAATGTTTAATTATATTTTTTATTTCTTAATTTATTAAAATTATAATTTTAGCCTTCCTAATTTCATTTTAAAAATACGGTCTCTTAATTTTAACAAAGTTATAGTTTTTGGACAACAAACAAGTCAAGCGAACACAAAATTTATACGTTACTAAATAATGTTGTCTTTTCAGTATCCACATATGATTGAATAATACATCATAACCTCCCAATATGACATGGTCACATGGGAGAGAAGATGAAAATTTTGGGAGATGTTGGTGTGTCGTCAATCTAACGTTGAGGTTGAAAAGATAAAAATTATTTAGTGATATATAAATTTTTAGTACTCATGTAACTTTTTCGTTATCCACTTGAGCAATGATTGTTAAAAAATGAACGAAACTAAGGGATTAAAAATACAACTTTGATAAAAATAGGAAGACCATAGACTAATACAGAAATAACCTAAGGGAGTCAAACTTACGAGAAAGGGATAGTTGAAAAAACTTGGTAGGATTAATTAAAAAGCTTATTTAGAACTTAATCATAATACATGCTAAAATAAATTATAAGAAAAATTAAATATAAAAACATAAAGAATAACATAAGTTTGACTAAAAGAGATGAAAAACACTGTCTGCTAACTTTCAATCAGTCAATAACACCATAAAGTCAACATGAGAAAACTAGCATACAATTATAATAGTTTTATTCTTTCTAAGCTTCAAGTCACTATTAAATTCTCATAACCATCCTTACACCAATGCAAAAAATCATTCTTTGATAACCACCAAACTAAAAGGTGGGAGGGGGGCCAGGGTCCTCCCTTGGCTCCCTTGATCCGTCTATGAAAAAGATTAAAAATGTAACTTTACTAAATTATTATGAGGACTAAAAATATAATTAAATCATTAAAAAATTCATTAATTTTGATCAAGAGAACTTAGTGGGTAAAAGAAAATTCATCTTTTAGAATCATAAAAGGGAACTTCTTATTTTGGTGAAAGATTGGTATCAACCTTTAAATAACATTATTTTATTCTGCTTAATCATTGGTAGACTTGACTTAAGGCGGCTTAATGCTTTAAAATCTTGTTCCTTGTGCATTAACTTTATTTATTTAACAAATGAACAAAATAGACTAATGTGAATGTTTCCAAGGTATAACAAAAGAGAAAGTTAGCTAAGTTGTTCCACAATCCATAAAAGCCGCCAAGCATGCCACCTAGGTAAAATAAGTCTAAACCATATCAAAAAAGATTATGCAAAATTTACAGCAGATACTCCCTTCGTTTTAAATTATTTGTCGTTTTATGAACTTTATTTTGTTTCAAATTATCTGTCGTTTTACATTTTCAATGAAGTATTAATTGTTAATTTTCCAACATTACCCTTATTTATTGTTATCTTCAATAGAGTAATAACAATAATTTAAATTAATTTTAATAAGGGTAACTTAGTCCAGTATAATTAGTTTTTACTAGAATTAAGGCTATTTAATATCTTCCTTAATTCTTGTGTCATTACCTTAAACAACAGATTATTTAAAACGGAGGGAGTAAGTTAGAACTACTGTAATTCAAGAAAGAAGAAAATAATTAAATGAAAATCATCTACACTAGTGCTGCAACATGGGAAACAACAAAAGCCATTCAAATGATCTGAAAAGGAAGTCTTGAAACACACAAAATGCGAAAACACGCATTAGGCCCAGCAAAATGTCTAAGTGATCAGTCAAATTATGAAGTCATCAAAGCTGAAGATGAACTTTGGAATAGCCGGTGCAACGGCTAGAAACACATTTAATGCAGTCCCAACATTCATAATCTCAAGTATAAAAGTAACTCCATTAAAGCTTTGAAGGAAAAAAAGGAAGAAGTAGAAAGAGCAGGCATAAAGATTTATACACAATAATTTATCCTAAAATATGTTATTTTAAGCTACATTGGCATATCCACTCTTTAAGAGTTGTTGAGAGAAACTCCTAGTAAGCAAAATATTAATACTTAAGAGTTTTACTAAGTTCTTGAAAGAAAAATTTAGTAGTGAGAAGCTTACTAGATTCTTAGAGAGAAAAACTTAGGGTTAGGGTTTGTAAATGCTTGGAGAGCTTTCTTTGGTGAGAAGGTTTTTAAAGGCTGGTATTTGCATTCCCTGTGAGAAGAGTTTTGTTGGGTCATTGAAAAAGAAAAACTCAATAGTGCCATAGGTTGATCAGTTTGATTGTAAAAGACTTTTACCTGATAATGTATTTTGTTATTATCCCAAAGACCATTACCGATAAACGAGTGAATATAAGATTTAATTTTTTTGGATTTGAACTACTGTATATCATAGTGTTCATCTTTTAACTCTTTATTTTCATATAAGCAAATTTTGCTTATTCCTGCTTGATCATTTATATTCCGTCTTATATATATTATATCTTGCATAAAGCCAACAATAACATCACGTTACTATCTTTGAATTGAAGTCACCATCCGTTGACAGTAACCTAGTGGTTGGGTGAAACCCAAAATTGTGGCGCTGTTCTAAGTGCTAATTGCTAAAGATAATCCCATTACTTTCTCATGTTCTAATTCCCCTTACTCTCATGCTCTTCTTCTTGTTGGTTGGGGCAGTTTTTTAGTATCGGCTTTGAAACCTGCCCTTGATACTTATTGCTTATTATACCATTTCCACCCTAAATTGCCATACAAATTAGATGGATAATGGTTATGAGGCTGCATAACAATAATATATCTATTCACAAAGATAATGCTGAAGATTAAAAGGGAATTGACAGAGAAAATAATTAAAAAAGCTCCCATTATGATAGAGTTTTGCACTTTTGCTTGTTATTTTCTTGCTATGGATGTACAAGTTAGGTATTTAGTAGCACTCGTCATGCCATCACCTCCACCCCATCCCCCATACAGTCATCAGCTTCCATGCCTCTCTTCTGTACAGTCTTGTAAGTATACCTTTCAGCCATGAAAACATAGAAACACAAATTTAGAGCATTTATGGCTGCCAACAACCAATAATACTTGTCTAAACGACTCGAATTTATATCCTTCCCAATCCAACTTCTGCCACCCTTTCCTGTGACATGATCCACAATTATAATCAGAAAGCTACTTAAGAAGCTTCCCACCCCAATCAGACTCAGATATAAAGCCATTCCCAAGCTCCTCATAGAGTCAGGAACTTGGTCATAGAAATACTCTTGCAAGCCAACCAAAGAAAAAGAATCTCCAAAGCCAAGGATCAAGTATTGGGGGACCAACCAAAACACGCTCATAGCTTCATTTCCAGCCATTCCTAGTCTCTTTCTTTCTACCAACGCCGCAACAACCATAACTACAACTGAGAATATCAAGCCAATGCCAATCCTCTGTAGGATGCTGATGCCTCTTTCATTTCCAGTGACTTTCCTCAGAATCGGGACAATGATTTTATCGTATATGGGGACAGCTACTAAGGTAGCAACAGCTGCTGCGGAGGCAACAGAGGCTGGTGGGATTTTGAAACTGCTGCTTATCTTTAAGTTCATAGCAGCTGCTTGTTTGACGAAGAGCGTTGTGGCTTGTGATACACATACTCCAATTGTTATTGAAGTTAGCCATATGGGAATCACATTCAAGATAAGCTTTGTCTCCTCCACCCTTGTCACCGTTGCCAATCTCCATGGATTGTCTTTCTGATCAGCACACTTTTCTTCAATTATCGCAGCTTTGTCAAGAAACCTATAGATTGAATTAATGAGTCTCTCTTCAAACTGACAAGGTGCATATCAAAAACAGTTTCTGTTACTTAGAATATATACCTGAGCCTGCTAGTATGGCTTAGAAGCCGTCCTTGGAACTTCTCTGACTTGGGGACTTCATACAAGAGAGCAGGATTTGATGGACAGGCTAAGTTCCTTTTCCTTATGGCTGCAAGTAAGACCTGCAAAATTGGTTTTAAAGGGTTTCCTTCTGGGCTCCTGTACCTGTAAAAAGGCTTACCCATATAGAAAGCTAAAATAGTGAAAGCCATAAGAATAGTGAGGCTAAGATTTGCAACTCCCCAGCTGACATAGTCTTGAACATAAACAACCACTGTTACACCAAGCAGTAATGCAAAGCACAGAGCGAAGTTCCACCAGTTGAAGAAAGACATCTTCTTCATCCTCTCTTCCAAGTGATCATCATCAAATTGATCAGCCCCGAAGCTTTCTAAGCATGGTTTGTATCCTCCAGTGCCCAATGAGATGCAGTACAGGGCAAGGAAGAAAACCACTTCATGAACCTTCCTAGGCCGATGACATATCTTAATGTTGCATGGCTTTAGACTTGGGATAAACTGAGACATAGTCAAGAGGCTTAACCCCTGCTTTCACAACAACAAAAGAGGCCCATGTTTCCGTGGTATCAGTATACCAATCATAGCTTTTGATAATAGCATAGAACATATATAAACAAAGAAATTACAATTTTTGTCCAGTCTGAGAGGGTCAAATTTACCAAAGACGAGATTTTTGAAGTGTAATAAGAGATTTAAACTTACCGTCAGGTATATGAAAGATGAAAACAGGACCATAGAGAATCGTCCTGTGTAGGCATCAGCAACAAAGCCCCCAATTAGAGGTATTAGGGTGGTTGTTCCTGCCCAGAAGTTCACATTCTTTGCTGCTGTTTCGAGGTCTTGATGAATCACTTGGGTGAGATAGGTGATGAGATTTGTTGCTATTCCAAAGTAGGTGACTCTTTCACTAAATTCAATAGCTGCACCAAGTTGAAAATCACAAAGTTATGTTCATAGTCCTACTAATCAGACACTGCCAATAAATAAAACAATTTTCGTAAAGGTGCTATTAGTTATTTGAAAAGCTTGAACTCCTGCATTTTTGTAGTTGATAATAAAACTGAAAGTTAAATGATCATCGACCAAGTATCAGCCATTGATGAAATGGAATGGTGATGCCTTGGTATGTTACTCACTGAGGACAAAGAGGGAAGCGATCCAAGCACCGGTAGAAGCACGGAGAGGAAGTCTGCCTTTATAATCCAGAGATGCATCATGCACCCATTTCTCTTCTTCAACTTCTTCTCTTCTACCTCGCTGTATCTTCTCCATTTCTGGTTCCATGTTATGGAAGATGCAGAATACAAGGTAAAGTCACCCAATGACTCTTTACTTCTGTAGGTTCTCCATGATCTTTGATGGAAGAGAACGTTGCAGATAATGAGGTGAACTTTCGGTTAGTCAAATTTTTCCATAACTACGCACAGAGAGAGTAACCAATATATTTAAGAATCTGTAAAATTGACGTCACAAGTCTGTAGGCTCTGTCTCTCTGTCTCTCATAGTAAATGCCTCCTTTGTTCTTTCCTACGAATTGAATTCGATTATTTAAGGACATCTGATCTTATATTATAGAGGGTCTAAATCATTTATGGCACAATAACACATAGCACCCTAAGTCAAACCCGGATATTTCAATTTACGGTTTTGAACGTAGTTTCGTGAAATTATTTTTAAGAATAAAAAAATTTATTTATACAAACTTTTAAAAATTATTTCCTCTATTTTTGAAAAAAATAGAGAATAGAATATAAAATTTAGTTCACATTTATTCTCTGTTTTTAAATATAAAAGTTGAAACCTGAAATAAAGAGTAGTTTGATCAAATATTGGTTTCACCTCTTAAATCTTACACCTAACAATATTTATTCTCTTAAATGTATTAAGTTAATATAAAATATATATAATTAGACTTTGTTTAGTGTAATGTATAAGAGAATATTAAATAATATAATATAAAATATAATTTAATTTTATATAATGTTTGATGTGTATAAATAATTGTATTAGTTTATATGATTATAATTTTTTATATAATTATCACTATATAATAATACATCGCTAATACTATTACTATTATATCACCCCTTTATTATTATTATTACCACTATCACCATTGTCATCATCATCATTATCACCACTACTATCATCTCCTATTACTATTAAGTTATATAATTTTATATATTATATTTGTTACAACAAATACATTATAATATAATAATTTATACATTAATAATTTATATAATATTATTCATTATTACTTATATAATTTACTTTTTATTTTATGCAATACACTAAATAAAACATCAAATAATCTATAAAAGAATTTAATTTTAATTGATGCTAAGTCAATATACATCTTTATTATATAAAAAACAGATAAATAATCTTTTTTTAAAAGATACTAACAAATAATTTCTTTTTATTTTTTTTTTATAAACTGACTCCCCCATCATATTTAATGTTTGCATATCATGATAAAAGCATTTTAGTATTCGTATATCATAAATGGATTCTTCGGACAGATACCCCGATAATAAGGATATCCTATCATGCATTGGGAATTGAAATTCATCCACCACACAGCTGTTTCTGATGAATAGTGACAATTTAAGGTTTTTTTTGTAAAAAAATAAAATAAAAGTAGATTGACTGGGAATCATAATTATTGAATTTTATTTATATATAAATTAAAATTTTAAAATTATTTTTTTAAAATTAAACAAAAATTATGTCAATAATCCATCATAATCAACTTTAATTAAAATGTGGGAATCAAACTTCCCAACATGATGACTTTTAGTACTTAGTGGGTATTTGATACAAAGAAAAAATTTTTTTTTTTAAAAATATAATTCTTGGGAGTCATGATTTTTAAGAATGTTGTTATCAGAAATATAAAAATTGTGTTTGATTGGTCTCGTAGATTATTGAAAATGATAGATATTTTTGCGTTTGGTTCAAAAGATATTTTTCTGAGAATTTAAGTAATTTTTACAAATATACCTTATATATAAATTGTAAGAAATTTATATTTTAAAGAAAAATAGAGGTTGATGGTTGGGGTTGATGATTTGGGGTTTGCAACTGGGGGCTTGGGGGTTTGAAGTTTAGGGTTTAGAGTTTGAAATTTGGGACTTGGGGATTTAGGAGTTGGAGAATTAGGGTTTAGGAATTTGAAATTTGAGAATTTGAGTTTTGGGATGTGAGCCTTAAGATTTAGTATTTAGGGGTTTATGGTTTGGGTGTTTGGGGTTTCGAAATTTATGATTTGGGGTTTGGAGTACTTGTGGTATGATGGTTTGTAAGGCGGGTAAAATGGTCATTTGTATCGCCTAAAATTTTCTCATGTGACGCGAATCTAAGAATACCACTTCCTACTTAAAAATTTTTTTGTGAGAAACTTACTTAAAAAGTGTTTCGGAAAATCTTGATTTCTTAGAAAAAATTTTTTAATCCTTGTACCAAACGTCAGAAATTAAAATTTTCGATTAATGATTCCTAATAAAGTTATAAGAATCCTGATATCAAACGCCTCCTTAAAAAAAAAAAACCCAAAATATTCAATTTTTTCAGTTATTTTTAATCATTTTATTTATTATAGTCTTTCATTTATATTTAGATGGTCATAATTTAATTATATATAATTATTTTTTTAATTATATGTAATAAAAAATCATAATCCTTTAAATATAAATAGACGGTTATAATTAAAAAATTATTAATTTTATGGGATTGAATTCAAATTTTTTATATCAATATGTCATTGGCCACATAAATATAATTAATTAATAATTTAATCTTTAGTTATTTTTGTAGTTTTATTTGACTCTCCCTGCAAGGTCAGCTTTTGGGCATGAACCCAATTCCCAAGTGTTGTCAATGAGCCTTTAAATTAGTTCAGTAATATTAGAATTTCTTAAAGAATTTAAGATTGTAAATTTAAGTTTGAACGGAAGTTAAATGAAGCAAATGATGTGAGAAATGACAATTTAATAACACCATAACACCTCTAACAACAATATTCATTTAATAATCCAATGTGGTGCAAATTATTCCAGTGTTTAGTGTTTACAGCACACAGCATAG
>JASKGM010030667.1:0-25786 GCA_034509205.1 Ceratonia siliqua | reverse complement strand
CTTTTGCTACCGCTGCTGTTCCTTTATGTTGTGAGCATTTTTGGGTTACTTCAACACAGCATCTTTTCGCACTCTTGCATCTTCCTCGGGTAGCTTGCTAGTTGTCATGGAAGGAAAATTTTTCAACTTCAGTTAGGAAAGGTAAAAGGTTGTTGTATCTTTTCTTTCCTCTTTTTTCTGTGTTCTTTTATTTTTCATGGTCATTGTCTGCAATAGTTATTATTAGTAAATAAGGCAAATTGATGCAAGGGGAGACGTGGTTTCTTTTATGTTTGCAGAGTATTGTTGACCGAATATTTCAGCTGGTCCAACATAGACGTTGATTTTAATGCTCTTAATTTCCATTCAAGGGGAGGGGGGTTTGTTCAGTTTAGTTTCAACTAAGTTAGGAATTCTTCTGCCTATTTGGGATAATCTTGTGGTGGCCTAAAACTAAGGTGAGTGGACTTCACTTATCTTTGGATGCCTAGAAAATTTATAATTTCAAAAAAAATAAAAAAAATATTTTAAGTGCTTTATTTATGACTTTTATGGAATAGAAATAAATGTTCATGTTATATTCTGGTAAGTTTCAAGATAGTTTCAAATTCTATGAGCTAATGACATAATTCTTGTTATCATGAAATTTTTATGAAAGTACTAATTGATAGACAATGTGTTTTCTATAAAAGTAAAATAAGAAATCTGAAACTTGGAATTTAGTATTTATTTTTACCTTTGGGGTCCATGATTTGACTATGGTAGAACCACTAGGTACACCTAAGTTTCAACTTCTACCAGTAGGTAAGGGAATCTTGGTAGAGGATTAAGTTCTTCCTGTAGCATCCCGATCTTGTAGCATCCCAGTCCAATAAGGACGGCCAAGTGGGGCAGGAATGAACTGAAATTTTAGATTGAAGATTGGGTTCTTCCATGGAACATTTATGGATTAGTGTACTCTTTAATGTGAAGATGAAACTTTTAGCTATGAATTGTTATTTACGCAGGATGAACTTTACAGTTCTTTGATACGATATTAGTTTAATGGTTCCCAGTAGTGTGTATTATTTGATAAGTTGTAAATTGACATTCTTTATGTATTTCAAACTGATATTGATGTTTTATGTATTTTAAGGAAATACATACTATTTTGGGGACGCCTTGTATCTGTTGATAAGTAATTTCACTCACTGAGTCTTGTGACTCACTCTGTTATAATTAATTTTTTCAGATATCGTAGTTGGTGAACCTTTTACCATCTTGCCCACATGTTTTGAACCTGCTAGTAGGAACTGGTAGACCTTCTTTGTGTCATTAGTGGAGGAACCTTGATAGCTCTGGACATGTTGACTAGGAATTGCATCTAGTTAGGTTGTGATTTTGTGGAATTTAATATTTTGACGTGAATCTTGGCCATGTAGGTCATGCCTATGTGTTACCTTTTGATTTTGTATGTTATTTGAGTGGAGTTGTGGTACTCCTGGAATAGTCCTTATTTCAGGATAAATTCTGCTTTAATTTCAAAAAAAAAATGGTTTAGAAAGAAATCATTTTAGATTCTTAATAATGAAAATGTTTTATCTTATTTCATGGGAGTAGTCAATACATAATTTAGAAAGGCTTGTAGGATGTCATCTTATTGGTGGTTTCCTGCGCCGGTCACGTGTTAAAATTGGGGCGTGACACAATGCGATAGCTAGAATATGTTATAACATATATTTATATTAGGAGTAGAGAGGAGATTTAACTTACACAAATAACCTAACAAGCCCTCCCATTACAAGTTTCTGATAGGTTCTGACCTACACTATAACCGTCCAACCATATAGTCTAAAGTAGGTGTGCACAGCCCATAATCAACTTGTTCACATGATTATTTTGGGCTTGTTATACTTGTCTTTATACATATTAATATATATTGGATCATGTTATAAACACGTTTTATAAAATCAAATAAATAATATATATTAGAAGCCCATAATTCTAACAAAATATTCAGGTCTAATAATCGGTAATATGGTTTGTTTCTAGTTTTAGTTTTTCAAATGTAATGGAATCTTGGCATATGTGGATTATGGAATAAGACAGGTTATTCAATTTATCTACTCTAAGTTACTTGTTCTCTTATTTAGTTTTTAAATGAATTTTTTTCTTCATTTTCATTTATAATTGGTGACAATATGGAGGACTTAATTGAAACATTAATGACTAAATTAAAACAATTATAAAACATGAATGACTAAACTAAACATATGTGCTCTTAGTTAGCCATGTAGGCTATAAGTCAGCCCTTACCATTAAATATTTGGATGGCCTCAACCAAAAGGATGAGATTAACATAATTTGGCAACACTTGAGACTAAATTGATATGAAAAAAAAATTTGTGACTAAATTAAAATTTGAGTGAAATTTTAGGGACAAAAAGAGGGATTTTAGCCTATAATTAATGTGTCATTTTATATGCATAATTGAATATAGTTTAATTTAATATGGTTTATGACATATGTACTCTTTTTTTATCATTTTAAAAAAATAATAAAACCTTATTTTGGTCCCTCACAACTACATAATTTTTAAATTTTATACCCAACATATTGATTTTTCAAATTTGATACTCAATATTTCTAAAGTTGTTCAATTTCATTCCTCTGACTAGTTCACTAACAGAATGACACTCATGGTAGGTTAAAAATGATGTGGATTAATATTGTGAAGTGTATTTTTAACTTGTCATGTGTGTAATTATGTTAGTAAACTGGACAGATACTAGAAGGGATAAAATTGAACAACTTTAGCATGGTTTGAGTATCAAATTTGAAAAATTAATCTATTGGGTACGAAATTCAAAATTTATGTATCTACGAGGAACCAAACCAAAATAAGGTTTTACTCTAAAAAAAAAAATTCTTAAACCAACCTAGCTCAATCCACTACTAGAGTTGCTCGTGAACTAGTCTGACCCATGGTATACTTGACCTAACTGAGTGGGTTTAGCATTTAGGCCAATGGACTCTTATCCAATCCTAGAGCTATTAGGCGGGCTACCCTACCATGACTCGCCTCCGGGCAGAGGGGTGGGTTGGGACAATCCCAACCCAACCCAACCCACCCTTTGGTTGGTTTTGGGTTAGGCGAGCTAACTCACCAAAAAAAAAAATTATTGGGCCATTCAAAAAACGCTATATTCAAATTCAAGTGATATAGGAGAACTAGGAATTCTTATTCCGTATAACTTATATTATATTATAATATTTAATATATATAAATTTTATAGAAATTTTAAATAAAATAAATTCATCAATATATTATAAGAAAATAAAACATTCAATTTAATTTAAATGTTACACATAATTTATATATACTAAATATTACACAAATGATATAATATTATGTATAATAATTTTTAGTATTTGGGTTTACCATGTCAACTACTTTACATAAATTTCAATGACCATTATAGGGAAAAATAAAGTCAACTATTTGTCTATTACAATAGTTATGGGGGTCAATTTTATTTCAATGTCTTCCAAAATGTTATTTTTTATGATAATAATTATAATTTTTTCAAAATTTTTAAAAAATGAAAATAGTCTTATAATATTATTTTTATAAATATTAATTTTTTTGTTACGAAACTAAGACTATATATCTTTGAAGCAATTTTAAAAACATACTCTGATGTTAATATAATAAATTTGGAAAATTAATTTCTTACACAAATAATGAAGAGAGCAGCGTCATGTTACTTTGTCCAATTGTAAATTAGGAAGGTCACGATGCGTTTTGGAAGTTAGTAGAAAAAAAAAGCGAGAGAGAGAGAGATGGGCTTACCCATCCTGACTCTTAATAGTGGGCGAGAAAAACTAAAACCCAACCCACCCCATTGAGTTTATATAATTTTGAGGCCAGGTAAGACTTGGCTTGGGCTTATCCCAGGCTGGCCCAACAACACTATATTAAATTATTCATTTTTTAAATTGTATTAAATATATTATTTAATTTAATTTTAATATGTCATTTTATTTTTCACTCTATAAGTTTTTTTATATTAAATCAAAGAGAATAAAAAATATGACTATTTAAACAAAAATGCATTCTAAGCGGTGTTATTGAACCCAAACCCAAACTAGATGATCCAATCAATAACACAGTGAACCGAACCCTTAACTAGTCTGAAAAACCTATAAGATTGAAAATGACCTGATCAAAACCGTAGGTTTTCTATCAACTGGCTTGACCCAGCTTATAAACCAGTTGTTCAACCAAAAAATTGTCCATAAAAAGTTTTACCTATATTTATTGGAGCAGAGCCACTCATGAGTATGACACTTCTAATGTCAAAATGGGACATCTTTAAAGCTGTCAAGCGGCCCCCGGCCCCCCGCCCCCCGATAAGGCAGGCTAGGAAAACCCTAGTCTAACCCACTCCCTGGTGGGTTGTCGGTTAGGTGGGTTAACCTGTCAAAAACAAATTACAGGTTCAAAGTAGCAAAGATTGAATACTCACCTGTGATGTGCGATGGTGAGTGTCAGAGAACAGGATGCTCCAACGCTAGTCGCTGAGCCAAAACAATGCGTTTTGGCACCTAAAAAAAGAAGAAGCTTGACACCTGCAAGGCGGGCTGGCTGGCCATTTTGGCAAGTTGGAAAATCTTGAACCCAACCCACCCCATTTGTACAGCTGGGCGGGTTCAATCCAATTTGACACCTCTAGTCATAAAAGAAGGGAGAGCATCTTTTATGATAGCTAATCGATGTGGGACTTTGTTTCTTGCTGGCTTACTGCTATCACACTTTCTATTAGTCTTTCACTACCAAAAAAAAAAAAAAACACTTTCTCTTACGGAACAAATATGTGATAATGTCACACTCCAAATTTGAGTACGTGATCGGCGTAAGAAACTACTACTTAAATAGCCTCTAACAACCCTTAGACACATACTATACTAACCAAATGGACCTAATCACTAAAATAAATAAGAACGATACATTGATTAAGATAAAATTTATACACAAACAAACTATACCACACCTGTGGAACAATCTCTTCATGTACACCAAATGGCTTCCATAACCATCCACGAATAACTAAAACAACATACAAGCACCCAACAATACACTTACATACAACTCTTATTATACAATGCAAGACTATACAACATCTTATTCCAACTGTCCAATAATACCATATGTTATTCCATTCTACCTCCAAAGAAGGTTTATCAAGCTATAGCAACTACTCGATAATCAGCATATATTTATTTGAAAAGAAATATAATTTACCAAGGTGAGTCACGAGACTCGGTGAGTGGAAATATACTTACCAATATATATAAGGCTTCTCAAATATATTACATATTACTTTCACGAAAAAGTTAGAAAGAGATGAAAAAGGAAATAAGTACTATTATGGAATACTTAAAGAATACCATAAATCAAATAGCCAAGTAATATATATCACTCTAGGAATGAGTTTTAATAAAAAAAACACCATATCAAAAGAAATTGTAAGGTTTATCTCACAAAACAACAATTTATAAACTGCAATTTCATCATTTATTTCCAATGGTACCAGGAATGCATCACACTCCATGAGGAAAAATTAAACTATTCAACTAAAGGGAATTCCTCTACACTATTTGGGACATCTCCACTAGGCAAGCTCAACTACGATATCTGAGCCATCTCTACTAGAGAAGCTTAACCACCTATCAGGGTCATGCTAGAGAAGCTCCACCATGATATTTGGACCATCTCCAATGAAGAAGCTCAACTGCACTATCTATAATGTCATTCCTAGTCATCTAAAACTTAATACCTACCATGGATCCCAACCTAAACTTTCACCACTTAAATCAAAGGCTCTTTCCACTTATTAACAACAATTCAAATAGTCATAAAATTTGCAAACAATAAAATCATTTCATATATATAAAAATATATAATCTAGGCACCCAATGATAAGTGAAATCCACTCACATTACTATCATGAAAGCTTGCCCAAATACCCCTACTCTTGAAGGCTTCAACCATCCAAACCAAATTGAGAAACTCCATTACCTTAATCAAGCCATGAGTTATAAAATTTAAGGACTCATTTGAAATTGAATATTAATGCACTTTGAAGATCCATAAACAACCTAAATAAACCAGTTAAGCAAAATACCACCCATGAATGAAACCTTCATCAGAGAAAGCAAAATTTCCGATCAAATTACAACTCAAGCCCAAAAAAGCAAATCCAAAGTTAGAGGCAAAAACACCCTTTCATCATCCCAAAAATTTCATCATATTATCATTACCAAATTTAATTCGAATTCAGGGAAGTAACAGAGCAAACTCAGAATAAAAATAACCAAAATTTTAAGGGAAGATTAACGAACAACTAGAGGGGAACAAACTTCCAAAGAGGGCGAACTAGAAGATCAAATCCGAATTTAGCACAAGGACCCACGAATAAGGAGTAGATAATGAACGCCATAAATTAAGAAGTAATTGCATCAACAGTTTCTCAAATTACCACAAAGCCGAACACATCAACCCACATTAAACCTTTGACCCAAAAGTCTTTCTAGATAAAATTATATTGAGAATAAATTTTAATAAATTCAATTCAATATCTCTAAAGAACCAATAGAAACAAACTCAATCAATTACATTTCCCATTTTCTAACTCCAAATGACTATGTGCAGAAAAATCATGGTAAAAGTATATTATGATTTATCATTTTTAGAACACCGAACAAGTGCTAAAGGTGCAACTTTTTACCTTTTCTTTAATCAAACACTGCCATCATAGTTTAACTTTCATTTTATTCCCAACCTGATGCTTATCATAAATTCAAATTAATGACGTTACAGGATTCAAAATATAATTACTCAGGAAAATCCTATTCAAGATTTGACTCATAATAACAAATTTATGTAAATTCCCAAACTTAGAGCATCATCAAGAACCAATCTCAGAACAGCGAATTAATCAGTATAGGAAAACCCAAACTCATAGCAACACCCAGAATCAAAAGACCCCAAATTAATTACTAAAAAAAATCTTGAATAGGTATAGCAAAAAGGAGGAGGCCGGTTCTGGCTTTAATGGATTGAAGAAACCGAAAAACTCACTTGGTTTATGGCCGAAAATGGTATCGCAGAGGTGCTGCACAGATGACTCCAACTACTGCAGCAAGGAACTCGAGTTGCAATTTTACAAGAATGCTCGGTCAACAGCAGCAAAGGTGCTACTGAGGAGCATCCAACTGAGAAATTTATAGTAAACTCCCAGCTACAGCACGACCGGGATGGAGATAAGCCGGAAGGAGAAGAAACGAGAAGAAAAATAAGATTGCAGATCTCCGGTGAGAGAAGCAATCTCGGCTGGTGAACAGAGGTACAACAATTTTGTGTACCATATTTCTTATCCTTCTTTCACACCTTAATTTTTAATTATTAATATTATTATATAATAATAATAATAATAATAATAATAATAAAATAATACATATAATATATATATATATATATATATATATGATGTATAATAAACATTTTTCCTTTCAAAATTTAATGTCATGTGGTAACAAATCAGAAATTGAATATACATCAAATAATAATTTTTCCATTTTAAATAATGTCACTTGCAACAAATAATTAAATTTGTTCTATCATTCCTTTTTTCATTTTAAATAAAAATAATCTTCTTATAAATCGAAGATATGGAAATCAATCAATCATGAAAAAGGTTATTTAAATCGATTTAAATTTAATATACTATGATCCTATTTTTTCTCCCTCATTTACGTGTTCCTCTCCCTCCACTCACTGATATCTCATATTCGTCACTTTGGATCTTCAAACGTTCCCCATTTCTTCACCCGCTGCTCTCTCTCTTATCCAACCAATGTCCGACGACGAAGCTGCCGCCACTGCCTCTGACGCCGTCAAGACCAACACCGCCATCTCCGCCGACGCTGCAAACAAATCCAAAACAGCCATCCAATCCCTCTCCGCTATCATCTCCTCTCTCCCTTCCTCCCTCCTCTCCTCCACCAATCCCCCTCTCTCTGTCCTCCACGACCCCAACGTCTGCTCCAACATCTCCAACCTCCTCCGCCAACCCAACTCCGGCTCTGGCGACAACAATCTATGCCGTTGGCTCTACGACACCTTCCAATCTGGCGTCCCCGATCTCCAACTCGTCGTCCTCCGCTTTCTGCCCACCATCGCCGGTGTCTACCTCTCCCGCATCGCCCACAAGAAGCCCCAGGCCGGCTTCGAAGCCGTTCTCTTAGCCCTCTACGCCTCCGAAACCACCTCCCGCGCCGGCCAAGCCGTGACCGTCACCATCCCGGACCTGTCCCATCCAAGCGTCTATCATGAATCCAAAGCGCCCATCAAGAACAACGCCACCGGCCTCAATCTCGCCGTCATTTCCCCGAGTCTCGAACCCCACGGGACCGTACGGTCCACAAGAAGGGCAAGAATTGTTGGGGTGGCGTTAGAATTATACTACAGCAAGATTTCACAGATGTCTATTGGTTCGAAGATCGATTTCTGTGAGTTCTGTAAGGTCTGGGCTGGTCAAGAAGGAGACATGTACAAGGACGTTGAAGCAGAGTCTGATCCAAAACTACTGAATGACAAAGATGACGACGAGGAGATTGATGAAGATGAAGGAAAGCTAGTTACAGAGAAGGAGAAGAAACTAGCGAAGAAGTTAGAGGGGAGAATTCCTCTGCCATGGGAGTTGCTGCAACCGATTCTGAGGATTCTGGGACATTGTTTGATGGGTCCGAATAATAAAGAGAAGGAGCTGTTTGCGGCAGCGAGTGAGGCTTGTAGGTGTTTGTATGGAAGGTCTATGCATGATGTGAATCCTAAGGCTATTTTGGCAACTGGGAGTTTGCTAAGGCTTTCAAAAAGGTTTGGGGATAAATTTGATGATTTTGATCACACCGATCTTCCCAAGACTAATGTTATTTCCATCTAGCATGCTTCTGTCGTTAATTCTGCTTCTTAATTACTTTGCTTGTCTTTTGGCTGTTTTGGCTTTTCTTATAAATATTTTTGTATATTTGTGATCAATTTTGTTTGTATTGATGGATGTTTCCCAAGAGAATTTTGCCATTGACAATTATTCATCTTTCTGTGTCATGGGTTTATGGGTTCTAGGTACAGATTTTGACATCCTCTTTGTTTTTAAAATATGTAAATTTGAACGTTAATATGAAACTAAATTATTTTTAGTGATCTTAAGAATGAACCCATTACATCAACAAGAACGATCACTTTTGTTAGTTCAGATGTGACAGCAATTGTTCTATGACAGAGGTCCAAGCAAGGATCGAGTCACAGTTGAAACGTAACACTTAAGCTAATATGATTAAGTAAAAAAAATTACGCTCTAACTAACAATTATAATTTTTAGTCTAGTTGTAAGCACTTGATCCATATATTTTAAAAGGTTTGTAAAGCAAGAAAAAATTAATCTGTTTATCAACAAGGAGGAGTTGGCTGTCTTATCAAATATTGTTTGAGGTTGTTGTCCAAAAGAAAAAGATTTGGCTCTCTCTTATCTTTATTATTAGGGAGGGGCAATCCCCTCCTTTTTTTTTTTTTTTACTTTTTCTATTTTATGTTTTTTTAAATTTTTAAATTTTTTAAATTAATTAATTATTTTTTATATTATATATTTTTTTCAGAATTTTTTAAGATGTTTTTAAATTTTTTCTTGAATTTTTTTAATTCTTTTTACTAATCATACATAATTTTTTTACTATTCATTTGTAACTTAAAAAATTTTAAAAAATATATAAAAATATCTTAAAAAATTATAATAAAAATACATCATATAAATATATAATTAATTAATTTTATAAAATTAAAAAAATTAAAAAAACTTT
This sequence comes from Ceratonia siliqua, assembly GCA_034509205.1. Classification (NCBI taxonomy): domain Eukaryota; kingdom Viridiplantae; phylum Streptophyta; class Magnoliopsida; order Fabales; family Fabaceae; genus Ceratonia; species Ceratonia siliqua. The sequence goes on along the minus strand of JASKGM010030667.1, from coordinate 15,907 downwards.
TAAAAAAATTTTAAAACTCTCCTACAGCCACAAAATTGTGGCTGTAAGGGAGTGCCTCCCTTATTATTAGGGAGGGGCTATCCTACGGCCCCTCCTTTTTTTATGTTATTTTTTAAATTTTTTTATTTTTTAAAATTAATTAATTATTTTTTATCTTATGTATTTTTTTCAAAATTTTTTAATATGTTTTTGAATTTTTTTATATTCTTTTTACTATTCATCCATAATTCTTTTTTACTATTTGTTTGTAACTTAAAAAATTTTAAAAAATATATAAAAATATCTCAAAAAATTTTAATAAAAATATATTATATAAACATATAATTAATTAATTTTATAATATAAAAAACATTAAAAAATATATTAAAAAAACTTTTAAAAAAATTTTAAAACTCCCCTACAGCCATTGAGGGGAGTGCTTCCCATATTTTCTACTTTTAAATGTTTAGCTATAATTTTTGTTGTTGTGTTGTTGGTGACGCCAATGTGTTCTTTGAGTTATCATATCATTTTTTTCATTCATTTACCCATCATTATTTTATATTGATTAATAAATTTTTATTTTTGGCAAGAAGAGTACTAATTAAGTACAACTAATTATAATTAATTTTTAAGTTAATACATTAAAAATATCAAATCTCTTAGTATAGATTAATAAATAGCGATATATATGCAACATTTGAAGAAGTTTTGGTATTCATATAAAATTAAAAAAATGAATTATTTGGCCTAATTGAAGTTATAATTAATTATAAAAAAATTTAACATATATCATTATAAATATAAAAAAATAAGAATATATTATAGCAAATGTATGCATATTTTTAATACGAATATGGTATAATAAATCATCTTAATATACAAATTATTAAATTGTGTATGTTTAGTTCTTTACTATCAAAATACTAATTCGAAAAAGCAAAACCATCTCCCGCACTTTCTAGGCAAGGTCACCAAATCGGAGATTCAAATAATTAAAATGGATCAATTCACTTATAATTGGTTTTGATAATTATGAAAAATTATTGGAAAAAAAAAGTAGTCAATGTTGTAGGAAGTCAAGCCACACAGGCCTTCGAAAAAGTCTCATAGCGTCCGAGTAGGCTAGTTGAGTAAATGATATAAGTATGCAACATCTTTCACCCCATGAGCTAGCTCTTAGAGGATGGCTTAGGCCAACGCACTATATCCAAAAAAATTAATATTGTATCAAAGCAGTATCCCGATCCAAAGCCAGTCGAGGTGTCAGATGTGCATGCTTTGATTGAGACATGGAAAAGTACCACATCGCTGCTAGTAAGCTGAGTCCGGTGATCCTTGGGTAAGCATGGGTAGAGTTCAATCAATAAAGCCAATCTTAATTTTGGCAAAGGGAGCATTCTTCATGTCATTAGACCACTCTCATTAATGGTAAGATGTTAACAAAACTAGCTTTAATTTAAATGAATCTTAACTTTCTTTTATTTTAAAATTTCCACACTCTCTTTTATATTGGTCTCTCTTATTTGAGCAACTGTGCTAGGTAGTTATTATTGCCATGAGCTAGTAATCACATGATCAAATGAGTTATTATCTGGATTGTATGTACATGTATTCGTTAATATTTGTTTATAGGATTCTTGTATTTATGATAGGATTCTCTGTAATTTGAATACCATTAGACTCGGCTAGGATAGTGCAACTAATAAGGTTGCTGAGTTGTATATTTGCGTAGGTTAGCTTCCTGTAGGGTCTCATATATACAGATGACTATGTAAACTATTTTTTATTGAAAGAATGCAATTTTATCATCGTATCAGAGCAAACGTTCTTAGGGCCACACAATATCATCTAAACACCAACCATGGATGAGTGTTCTTCTCAATCAGAAAGTGCTCATGGAACGAACTCCATCTTTGTAGAGAGCCTTCAAAGGGAGAAAGCGATTCGTATAGACCTAACCTCTAAAATTTCTCAAATGTTGACCCAAGCACTAGGTGCCATGGGTTTTGAACTTAGTGGAACAACCATTGGTATGAAAGTAGATGGTACCAATTATGGACTTTGGTCCTAGGTTGTCGAGATGTGTATCTAATGCAAAGACAAACTGTACTATATCAATGGAGATCTTCCACAACTAGCAAAAACAAACCCTTACTTCAGAAGGTAGGGAACTAAAAATGCAGTGGTTAAAGGATGAATCATCAATTTAATGGACCTAAAGTTGATTGGGAATTATATGAGATTCCCAACTACAAAGGCTATATATGACACTATGCCTATGACATACTTTGATGGTAAAGATACTTCATACGTATATGATCTTAAACGAAAGGTGAAGAGACTCAGGTAAGAGGGTGGGTTTATTGAGGCATACTACAACAATCTCCAAAGATTATGGAGAGAGATCGCCTTCCACAGACCAAACCCAATGAAGTGTAAGGTAAAGTGTATACATTCTTGGATGGCTTAAACGATCATTTAGACAAGATCTGAGGAGATGTGCTTCAAATTCAACATTTTCCTATGGTCGAGCAAGCATATGCTCTCATTCAAAGAGAAGACCTTCCCCAGGTTGTCATGTTAACAAAAGATGAAGACACTATACCTAGGCAAGCATGTTGTCAAAAGAAGGATCAAAATCTCAACAATCTTATTCTTTTCAGCCTATATCAATAGGAAAGACTAAGACAAAGGCACAAGGAGAGGGAGGAGGGTGCACTCACCGTGGTAACATGAAACACACATAAGACACTTGTTTTAAGCTACATGGATACCTAGATTGGTGGCATGAACTTAAAGTAAAGAAAAAGTGGGATAATGGTGCTGGAGCAGGTAGTGGATGATCAACTATCATGAACACTGAACCACAACTATCACTCATCCCTCAGTCACATAATTCCCTTGAACCCAAATAAGACAATACTCTGGCTTTTGCAAATAAGTCTATGGGTATAAATGACTCAGGTAACCATTGTTGGATAATTGATTCGGGAGCAACTGATCATATGACATTTGACCTACGGGATTTCGTTAATCATACCAAGCCAAAATGGACATGTGTGACCAATGCTAATCGTGTTATATACCCAATCACTGGAGCTGGAATAGTGGCATTTTCATCCTTATTTACTCTTTCAAATACTCTATTAGTTCCCACATTGTCAAGTAAATTATTATCTGTCAACACTAAAGATTAGAATTGTCGTGTGCTAATGTATCCTAGATTTTGTGTATTCCAGGATATTGTCACCCTGGAGACTATTGGTCGTGGTACTGAACGAGGGTGGTTACAGTACATGGACCATTTTAATCCTAGCTGAGTCAATGCACTGAGTAATATGAATGGGCAATAAAAGCAAGTTTGGTTGTGGCATCGCTAACAAGGACACCCATCGTTCTCATATATGAAGCATTTATTTCCAATTTTGTTTTATACTCTAGATGAGTTTATGTTTAAGTGTGAGGCTTGTATTTTGGCCAAAAGTCATTGTGTTTCTTATCCACTAAATTTACAACGATGTTAGAATCCTTTCAGTTTAATCCAGTAAGATGTTTGGGGACTAGCTCCCATTTCTACTTCTTTTGGAATAAGATGGTTTGTTACTTTCTAGATGATTGTACTCAAAAGACTTAGCTATATGCATTAAAACAAAAAAAATGAAGTTACTACAATATTTCATTCATTTCATAGTATGTGTCACAACATGACGATAAGGAAAAATGTGTTATCATGACCTTAAGGTGACAAAAAGGGAAAAAACACAGATTAAAAGATAGAGTCGCCACTAATTAATTAGAAGAATAATTGTGATCATTTAAAAACCAAATACTGGCCCTTAAAACCAAAGGAATGATTTGGGAGTCTAATTACGCGTAGGGAATGTGTTAGGCACCTTACAATGTCCATTACTAATGATGGTTACTTAGATTGTTCGTGCTAAAAAAAGTATTTTAATTGACTTAAGTACCCCTTTTGTTGTCGCAATTTAGAGAAAAATAAAGAAGTAGGAGAATTAGACTTGTCTTACATACCCTTGAAGGGATCAAGGTCCACATAATTCGAAATAACTCGATTAGAATTCACCTAGGAGGGTTATACGATCTCTTCCATAAGGCAAAAATAAAATTTGAATAATGTCTTAGAATAAATCCCACACAAGATCATATGAGGGATTAAGACAATATGAGAATGTGAATTTTCACATAAAGCTTAACAAAATGAGAGAGTAATTCTCTACATAAAGTTTGACATGGATTAAGGAATTCTAATGTCGAAATCCAAGAATCTTTTAGAAGCCTTGGAGCAAAACTGAAATTTGTAATGTCTGGGATCAAAATGGATTTTTTGAAAGTATTGGGGTTATGAGCCCTTGTAACCCAACTTTTGAGTTTGGTGATTTTAGAAATGAAGGTTTTGGGCTTTAGACTCATCTAAGATCCAAAAGGTTTGAACTAAGATCCAGAAAAATTTTTTAATGACTAGGTAAAGCAAACCCTATCCAAAATTTATTGCACCAAATAATATTGCCTAACCAAGACAACTCCAAATTAACGAAACTTAGCACTAACACTAAGCCAGATTCAAACAAACCCCCAAATCCAATTAAATTCCTTGAAGAAACTGGCCAACTGAATTACATCAAAGCTCAAAGTGCAACTCTTTATTGAGTTAGAATCAAACTACCAAATTCATTTTAGGAAGACTTAGCAAGCGACTTTGAGTCATCTCAAAATGCCAGCCGAAGATTTGATCATCACATAGAAGGAGTAAGAAATAAAAATAACTTAATAAAAAAAGGAAATAACTGACATTGAGTGAAAATAAACACTACTTTGTTAGGCAAACCAGTAACCACTGAAACCCAATCGAGGTAAACTCTGGACCATGGCTGTAATCAAACAAACACATTGTTGTAAGTAGGGGACGGGATGAAACACAACCAAATTGAACAAAAATCAAGATTAAATCTAGTCACAAGTTAAAAATAGTATTCAAATATGGCCAGAATCAAATTGGAAATAGGAATCTCGCTATAGAATCAATCACCAACCGGATTCAATTCACAACCCAAATAAATGGCCTATTTAAAAATGTGGTTTGATCATTGATTGTCTAGAATCAATAGTGATGCATGAATTATTGATATTACACATTCCTTACCTAACAAATCTGAATTAAAACTCAATACGAACCAGCACCAAAAACTAATATTCAAAAATCACAGACAATGAATCCCTGTTCTAAACCATACATCAAATTCAAATTACTCAAAGCAATATCAGGCTAGTATAGATTCTGAGCCAAACAGTAAATAAACGAAAGATGAGAAGCCAACCCACAGAAGCCAAAAATAGACTCGTTGGATCCCATTCTTACAGAATTAACATTCAAACTTGATAACTATATGCTAGCCACTAGAAAAGGAACTCCCTTACCTCTCTGAATGGTTCGAGGCAATGAGATCTTCCCTTTCGAGAACTTTTCAGAAACTCGTTCCTTCTCCTTTGCGAGCTTCTGAAACACCATTTTTTCCTCGATTTTCTGATTTGTTACCTTTCGAATCTCATTCTTTGTCGTCTGTATTTAGCTATCACAACTCTCTTTACAGATAAACCTGGAGCTTCAATGAAGACGCCTATGATTTCTTTGAATCGCTCATGGTGGTACAGGCCCGTAAAGTAGCTGTAAAACAGAGTAAATGTTGAGGGAAACAACGGCTTGTAGTTAGAAAAGAGAGGCTACCAAGCAAAAGGGGAGCGGGTAGGTCAGGGATTACTAGCCACAGAGAGAGGCATGAAGGGACAGAAGGGACATGGGCATGAATGGGGAGACCAGAGTGAAGGATTAAAGCAAATAGGGAAAGTGGATTAGGAAGCTTGTTGGGTGTGCAGAGTGAAAGGGTAGAGATGCAATGGCGCCGAGATGTATTTGTGGGTACTGATAGGCTGTGGGTGCATTGGCTATGAGGGGACTATGGTGTGCCGCAGGGTAGTGTGAAAGTGCAGAGAGAATGACTGTGGCAAAGAAAGGGCCAACATGCGTGATTTGCTTGGTTGGAGGGGGAAGTAATTCTGAGTCCTAGAGGTGGATTGAAGTTTGTTGGGTTGAAAGGGCTTCGGGTATGGGCTAAACTGGGTTAATGAATTGGGCTCCAGTTAGAGGGCTTTTGAATGTGATGGGCTGCCAACCAAACAAATAATGGATTTTGGGCCCTTGATTCTTCTTCTTTTTTTTTTTTTGTTATAATTTCCTTTTTATTATTATATATATATATATATATATATTTAATTATCTCTTTTCTTTTATTATTATTATATTTTTTTTTAATTTCATTGTGATTTTCTCATTTTTCCTATCTATTATTTATTATTCTTTTAAGGGATACCTGAACAAAATTAAGTATTTACAGATGCCCCTCTTTGCTTGCTTCTTGATGGGAAAAGATGAAAAATCATTAATTTTTCACATTTACCCATAACGAACAAGCAAAGACAAAAACACATATTTTTGTTCAGGAATGCCTTAGAATGGCAAGGGATGTATCACCGGAGGCCATGGGGAATCGTGAACCACAACTTAGGAATTTAATATGGAATATTTTCATAATGCTAAATAACCTCGAAATTGGTATGGAAGAAATTGACATACACAGTGAAATTTTGAAAATTTAGTATGAAATATTTTCATCATATTAAAATAGCCTGAGAACTGGTACGGAAGAATTGGTGTACATAATGAATTTTGGGAATTTAGTATGGAATATTTTCATCATACTAAAATAGCCTGAGAACTGATACAGAAGAATTGGTGTACACAGTGAATTTTGGGAATTTAATATGAAATATTTTCATTATGCTAAATAACCTGAGAACTGGTACGGAAGAATTGGCATATACAGTGAATTTTGAAAATTTAGTATGGAATATTTTCATCATGCTAAATAATCTGAGAACTACGGAAGAATTGGCATACACAGTGAATTTTGGGAATTTAGTATGGAATATTTTGATCATACTAAAATAACCTGAGAACTGGTATGGAAGAATTGGCGTACGCAGTGAATTTTAAAATTTGGTAAAGAGGCAAGGGGATAGGATCAAGTATTTGAAAATTAAGAATCAGGCAAGGGAATAAAACCCATGTCGGGTGTTTATGAAAAAAAGCACGGGACAAACCTCGATGTCTCAAAATTTTTCATATATTCTTTCATTTATCATTATTATTTCCTTGTGAAAAGTCTTGTACCTCTTTAAGAAAATGGCCGGTCTAAGCGTTCTTCCACCCACTGACCTCTTGTCTTTTCTCATGTAAGTATGTTGTCGGATCACCTAGTAATTTGATTGTCTCTTGCTGATGACATAATGGCTTATTACCATACTCCTTGGCCTCAAACAGCCTTGGATTCCATCCTTTGACACATGCTTTGTCAACTTAGCATTATTGAGATGATTGCCTCTTTGATCGTGATGCCTGTTGACCAGTAGTAGAGCATTGGAGAATAATATTTAATTTATCCCTTTTGTGATTCCACTCAAGCTTTATCCATAGAATGACCTAAAACTAAAATATATTGAATGAATAAATTTCATTTATTGAAATAGATAGACGTAATAAGGACCACAGAGTCCTTACATAGATGATAAAAAATCTAGATTAAAGCCAAAACAATTAAGATTCAAATTTGAGTGTACTGTCAAATATAACATCAAAATTTTATAAGGAAGGAGCTGGCAAAATGAATGACAATGAAATTTTGCCCTAGTTTGAAGTTTTCTGTATCCTTCAACATCGATTATCACATTACTATGGACATGTGTATCGAATCATTCCTCAGAAAATATACCCTATTTTCAGTGTAACCTCAAGACTTCTCTCCATCCATCCTTGCCAATTTTATGCATAATAACATTTCACTGCATCTGAATTCATTAGTCTTGTCAATTCTTGTCCGTTCATCAGTGAGAATTAATGCTCCACCAGTAAACGCCTGCTTAACAATGTAAGGCTCGTCATACGCTAATGCTCACTTTCCTCTAGCATCCTCTTGATTGGATAATATTTTCTGAAGTACTAGGTCATCGACTTGAAATTCCCTCATTTCGACGTTCTTGTTGAATGCTCGCACAATTATCTTTTGATAAAGTTGACCACGACAGATAGCGGCAAGGCATTTTTCTTCTATCATATTTAACTGCTCATAGCAGACTTGAACCCATTCGGCATCTTCTAACTGTGCTTCCATAAGTACCCTAAGAGAAGGGATTTCCACTTCGATAGGCATCACTGCTTCTATACTATAAACTAGGAAATATAGAGTTACCCTAATTAAAGATCTCACATATGTGTGATACACATAAAGTGCGTACGAGAGTATCTTATGCCAATCTTTGTAGGTTACCACCATCTTTTCTAGTATCTTTTTGATATTTTTGTTTACCGCTTCGACTACTCCATTCATTTGAGGCCTGTACAGTACCGAGTTGTGGTGTTTAATTTTAAATTTCACACATAATTTTTTGATTTCTGACTCGTTAAGGTTGGCTGCATTATCAGTGATTATTCTTGCTGGCAGTCTATAGCAATAGATGATATTAAGCCTTAAGAACTTAGCAAACACTCTTTGTGTAATACTAGCATATGAGGCTGCTTCCACCCACTTTGTGAAGTAGTTGATAGTGACGAGTATGAAATGGTGACCGTTAGAGGCTTTGGGATTAATGGGCCCAATAACATCCATACCCTACATTGAAAATGGCCATGGAGTTGTCATGTTATACAGTAGGAATGGTGGAGCATTGATGCGATTAGCATAAATCTGACATTTATGGCATTTTCGACAATAGTTGATGCAATCCTTCTCCATCGTTGACTAGTAATAACCACATCTGAGAATTTGGTGGGACATCATGTGTCCATTGGCATGGCTTGCACATATGCCTACATGTACCTCTATCATGATTGACTGTGCTTCTTTACTGTCAACATAGCGAAGCCAAGTTCCATCATACCCTCTTTTATACAATATTGATCCACTTAAAAAGAAACCCATTGATAGACGCCTGATGGTTTTCTTGTCATTTTCTTCTTTGCCATTTGGGTATTGTTGGGACTGAATATATTGCTTAATGTCCTCATACCATAGTTGTTCATCACTTTGTTCGACATTCAAATAGTACACTGGCTTATCCCTAGATTCTACATTGATAGGGAAAGCCTTGCTTTCTTGGTTCAATTCGGCCATAATTGCGAGTGCATCAGCAAATTGACTTTTGTCTTTGTTCAAGTGTGAGAAAGAAATTTCTTCAAACTCCTTGGTCAACGATGATAGGCATTTTTGGTATGGTATCAACTTCGGGTCTTAAGTCTACCACTCACCTTTCACCTGGTAGATGATTAAGGCTGAGTCCCTATAGACTTTTAGTTTCTTGATGTTCATTGCTGTTGCTTCTTGTAGTCCATTAATGCAGGCTTCATATTCTATGACATTGTTGGTATAATCAAAGTCTAATTTTATGGCGATTGGGAATTGGGCCCTTTAGGAGAAGTAATGATAGCCACTAAGTCACTTCCGTTCACATTCACAGCCCCATCAAAGTACATTTTTTAGCTTTCTTCTAACTCAGCCTTCTCTACTTCTAATATATCTTCATCAAAAAATTCAAAATCTACCGGTTGCTGTTCGTTTATCAGACTTTCAGCCGATTGCACTTCCTTTAATGACCTGTTGTCATACCCTGATAAAATTGCCTGCCACTTATTAACCCTGCTTGACAAATGAGGCATTTCGAATATGTATTTTATGGGATCCATCCTGGAGATGAGTAAAATAGTATAGTAGGCTATGTACTGATGAAGTTGTTTGGCGGTCCAAGCTAAAGCACAACAAGTTTTCTCGATTGAAAAGTATCGACCCTCGCACTCATTGAACTTTTGCTTAAGTAGTAGATTGGTCTTTTCTTTCTACTTGCTTCTTCATGCTATGCAAGCATTGCTCCTATAGTGGTGGGCAAAACCAAGAGATATAATAACAGAGGTCAACCCTGCGTGGGCGGAACCAAAACTGGAGGATTCTGCAAATAAAACTTTACTTTCTCAAATGCTTCCTGGAAATTTTCATCCCATTCATCAGGATTTTGCTTCCTTAACAACTTGAACATTGGTTCATAAGTCCGAGTTAGGTTTGCAATAAATCTGACAATATAGTTAAGCCTTCCTAGAAAACTTCTTACTTCTTTTTCCATACGAGGAGGAGGCATGTCTAATTTTGTCAGGGTCAATTTTAATCCTGTTTTGACTTACAATGAAGCCTAATAATTTTCCTAAGGATGCCCCAAATATGCATTTATTGGGGTTTAACCAAAATTTTTATTTTCGCAGTCTCTCAAATAACTTTTTTAAGAGCACTACATGGCTTTCTTTTTCACCAGACTTTGCCAAAATGTCATCCACATATACTTCAATCTCTTTGTGAATTAAATCATGGAACAAGGCCATCATTGCCCTTTGATAAGTTTCCCCAGCATTCTTGAGTCCAAACGGCATTACCCGATAACAAAATGTCCCCTACTGCGTGACAAAAGTGGTTTTTTTCTTGTCGTCCCCATTCATAGGGATTTTGTTATAACCAGAATACCCTTCCATAAAGGAATATATGTGATTTGATGATGTTGTCCACCAATAAATCAAGGTGCGATAAGAAAAAATCGTCTTTTAGACTAGCTTCATTCAACTTTTCGTAATCTACACACATATTCACATTTCCGTCTTTCTTAAGGACCGAGACTATATTGGCTACCCATTTCGGGTATTGAGGAACTTCGACAAAAGCAGATTTTATATGTTTCATCACCTCGTCTTTTTATTTTCAATGATAATCCTAGATTTATCATTCTCAGTTTTTGCTTAGTAAGGGCGTAATCCAAGTATAAGGGAATTTTGTGTGATGCGATTTGGGGGTTAAGCCCTAGCATATCTTGGTAGGACTAAGCAAATACATCAATAAATTCCTGGAGGAGGGTTATCATTTCCTCTCGTTCTGAATTATTCACAATTTTAAGCTCTTTTTTATCTTCCTCTGTCCCCAAGTTTCTTTTTTCTACCTCTTCATTATGCGGTTTTATTCCCTTTTTGAAAGACTCAATTATTTTTGCTAATGTTTCTATTGTTTCATAGTCTAGTTCCTCAAGGTTACAATTATCCATATCCATATTAATATGAGAATTAACTAGAAAATGCCAAAGAACCTCGGAGTGATGTGAAAATTGGGAAATAAAAACTTCCTTAGACAAAAAGAAAAATGAAGTTGAATAAGAATATTTAAATGAGAGGGAGAATTACGGAGACAAAATGAAATGTGTGATAAAAACTTGTATTTCATTCATTGGATAAAACATGGTCCACACATTTAAATAACTCAAAGTGGCCTTAGACTTCAGCCAAATTGAGACAAGGCTAAAAGTCAAATATTATTGGTAAATGCACATGTTTGGGATCAACTCAGCATCCCAGTTATCAAGTGTATTGATGGCTGGATCACGAAAAGCAATATGCGTGGGTGCTGTGAATGTTTTCTTAAGAGGAGCAAAACCCTTATTGGTCTTTTTCCTATTCCCTGGCTCATAGCCTAACCCTAGTCTCCTCACATGTTCAATTACTTCCACACGAGACACAATTCCTTGTAATCTGGCACCTATCCCTTTACCAGGCTGATATCTGCTTTTGATAAAGATTTGCTCTGACCAGTTTTGGGGCTTCATGGCATGCCCCTTTTTGGCTCTTTGTCAACCATTTCCAGCATTTGGAAAGCACTCTCTAAGGCTTGTTCCGTAGCCTCAACATAGGGAATTCATACTGGTTGGGATATCAGCCTTTCCTCTTCACTTGTAATAGTGATGACTCTGCCCTGGTTTATGAACTTCACCCTTTGGTGCCAAGTTGAGGGTATAACCCTTGCAGCGTGGATCCAAGGTCTGCCTAATAACATTGTGTAAGATGGCTCTATGTCTATAACCTGGCATACCACTTCAAAGATGCTAGGGCTAATTTCTAATTTTAGAGTAATAGTTCCCTTGACTTTCCTCCATAAGCCATCGAATGCCCTAACAACAAGGTCACTATTCTTCATCTCTTATTGGCTAACTAGTAATTGCATTAGGGTATAGTAAGGGAGTACATTTAAAGTGGACCCATTATCTACTAGTATGTTTGCCACTATGTACCATTCACACCTCATAATCATGTGTGGAGCCCTGTTGTGATTTTGGCTTAAGGTGCACATGTCATCCTCTTAAAAAGTGATCATGTTGGATTGACGTATGCCTAATTTAATATATTTTGAAAAGCCTTTCTATGAACTTTAGAACTTATTATCAATGGTAGCAGTGAGATTTTGGCATTGGTCTTTCCTAATTACTCAACAATGTCATATTCGCTTTACTTCATGATTTTCAGAAATTCCTCTTCTTGGGTTGAGTCTTCTTTATTGACAGCTTTTGTGCCCTTTTCCTTCCCTTTCTTTTGTTGCTTTACAGCTTCAAGAGCATACACCATTCCACTCTGAGTGACATTTCTGATAACCATACTATTTGTGTTATTGTCTATCTCATCCATCACCCCTGTTTATGGTTTGACCATTTCCTTAAGATTATGTAAAGTAACAGTCAGTGTGTAAACCCATGGCATCGCCTTATTACTTTCATAGGGGAAAGGTTTAAGGATGTCCATTATTATCTGGTAAGGGGTTAACATTGATGTTCAGACCACCTTGGTTAAGTTTTATAGCCATGTGTTTGTATAGCCTGGCCACTTGTGCTTGAAAAACTGGGCAAATCTTGATGCTATGTCTAATAGCATCATAGTGGTACAAGTACTTTTCATTAGGGTTGTACCACATTGTATAGGGAGGTTGCACTGGATTATAGGGCACTGGGCTTAGAAGACATCCATCGTACAACTGTTTATATAGCTCGGTATTCGACATCTGGAAATCTGTGAATGAATCTTTATCCTGGAGCTATCTGTTATGTCACTAGTTATTATTTTGGTTCATACCCTGCTGTAGTACTGTGGGTTGGGCATTGTTTTAAGAGTTTTGATTATTATTGACCTAAAAACCAAAATTCCTATTTTGGTAATAGGTCTTGGGGGTAGATTGATTATAGTTCTACTACGCTTGCACATACCCTACCTCTGGTTCCTTCTTTTTTTGTTGAAAAATTTTCTTTTAGCCTTGCCCTGCAGCTTTATTTCCTCCCATTGGTATCTTGCCAGCTTTGACTAGTACTTCAATTCTCTCACCAGCCCTGATGAGATCGGAGAAGTCATTAGAGGCACTTCCTACCAACAACCCAATGTATGAGGCTCCCAGTGTTCTTAAGAAATAGGAGCAAGTTTATGTACTCGTCATTTGGGGCTGGACCTCAGTTGCTAATGCCCGCTAACTTTGGGTGTATTCCTTAAATGTTTATTTATCCTTTTTCTGCATAACTTGTAGTTGTTCCCTGGTTGGCGCAGTGTCCAAAATGAAGCGGTAATGCCTTAAGAAGGCATCGGCCAAATCTTCCTATCTGTTGATCCTGGAGTGATTAAGAGCATATACCATTGGAATGCTATCCTGGCAAGACTCTTACGAAAGAAATTCAATAGTAACTTCTCATTATCGCTTGCTATGGCTATCTCCGTGTAGTAGGACCTCAAATGAAATTGGGGGTTAGTGGTCCTATCGTACTTTATAAACTCTGAGACTTTGAAATCTTTAGGGACATTGATTAGGGGAGTCAAGCTCAATTCCCTTGCATTGACCACTCTTAATGAGCCCAATCCCTACAACGCCCTCATCTTTTTTTTCTAATATGAGGACTTGGTCCAGGACCCTCTTTTCCTGCGCCGACTCATCTGTTCTTGCAGGGGGCATGAACGATGTGTGGACATAATTATATCTTTCAGGTGGTCCATTCACATCATTTCCTTCTTCACCCAGGGGACTAACACCCATTGGCGGTGGAGGAGGCACCACATTAGCCATTATAGGCACTCTCAAGCTTTGGCCAAAATGAAACACTTCCTAAGGTGGTTGAATCGTGCTCCTTTCCCTCGCATTGTTAGCCATGAAATCCATGAGTTTCATCAACTGATCTTGGATATGATCTATCATGTCTTCTAATCTCTGGATATTCTTAGTGTTAGACTACTCTAAGGCCATGGCACAGGATCTTGTGAAGATTCTTCGAGTAGGCTGGGAACGCTTAGTCTGACCCTTTCTACATGGTGCAATGATGTGTTCTTGTTAATCTCTTTTCCTTGACTAAAGATAGACAAATTGTGTAAACACTGGATTTTATCCAGCACAAAAAAAATAATAATGACAAAAAAAATAACAAAAAATAAAAATATTAATAATAAAAATAATACAGAAAATGAAAAAAAGATAGATAAGAAAATTAAAAAAATTAAATTAATTAAAATGAAAAAAAAAGAAAAGAAAAAACCAAAAGGCAATTTTTGTGACAATCGTTCAACAAAAAATGCCAGCCCAAGCCCAATACTCCTTTCTGAAGCCCAAACCAACCTTCAGCCCATCTGGCGGTAACTGGAGCCCCAACTCAGTCTAAACCGGGTACCCCTGAAACCCATTCCATTTTTATCCCACTTTCCCCTTTCACCTCTGTCTCCCAAGCTTTGTGCCAATGCTTTGCACCCAGACCCCGTCTTTTCCCCAAATCTCTCTGCATTGTCCCTTTCACTTGGCCATAAATTTCTCTGCTCACTTTGCCTCTGTCTCCCCTTACGCTGCCCCAGCACGCATCATTGGTCTCATGCGCAACAAGAAGGTGGCTGGCTGCCTCTGATTTCGCTGGGCCCTTTCCTCTGAAGGCGGCATCTATTACGGCGCTGGTGCTCTTTGTCTCTGCTCCCCCATGCGCAATAAGGTGGTTTTTGTTGGATTGGCAGCAGACAAGATGATTTCATTTTGAGGGTATAAATTAGAGGGTGAAATCAAAAAAAGGGAGGAGGAGTCTAGTTGTATAGAATGAAATTCTGAGATTGGGGGTGATTGACAAAGCCGAGAGGTCCAAAAAAGGGGCTGATTGCAGAAGATAATCGAGAATCAGAAGGGGGAATTTCTGAAAAACAAAGCCAGGGGGACGAGTTGTCGAAGAGCACGAAACCGAGAGCCAGCAAACAGAAGAACTGCATCATAGTTTTGGTGATTTCTGTTGGGGATTTGAGCTTGTTTCTGGGTAATCCATCATCTCTGTTATTTGGTATTTAATGTGCAAAATTGATGTTATACAATACTTAGAAGTTAGAAATCGGATTAATATTGGATAAGGCTATCCCTTGTTGGCTCTTTCTGGGGGGTTATGTGATTTGTGGTTTGATGGAGATTAATTCACTCTAGTATAAACCCCATTTCCCCTTTTGTTTTCTTATACACCTTCTCCTCTGTTTCGTTGGCCCGTTTGCTCGTTCTGCAGGTTTTTTTTGTGAGTCATGTATTGTGATCAAACCATGAGGTTTGATTTTCGCTGTTTGATCTGACTTCGAGCATCATAATGCTCCTGGCTGAGTGCTTTATTTGTATAACTTGAGGGTGTATTTTAAGCTGATTGATTTGGGGGTAAAGCATGTTGATGTTTGGTTTTCAATTACTGGCTTTTTAGATTGTTATTTATAGGTTGGTTCTGGTTTTGGGATTGCTGGAACTACGCTCATAAGCTAGTTTCTGTGTGTTAGCATTGTTGAATTTGGGTTTTCTAGAAGGTGTTTCTGATTACTGCTTGCCAACATCTTGGTTTTGGGAAATTGGTTTTTTTTTTTTGGTTTGCTAACTGAATGGATTGGCACCTGTTGTTCAAAGATTGATTTTGAAATGGCAATGTTTGAGGTATTAATCACTTTTTAGCACTGGCTCACAAATTTTGG
>JASKGM010030656.1:0-25786 GCA_034509205.1 Ceratonia siliqua | reverse complement strand
TATATATATATAAACACACACATACACATATACAATAACAAACTAACAATTAATAATTAATAATTTTTAGATTTTTTTATTGGAGCTGATTAAGTCAACAACAGTCAGCATTGTGGCTTTGCCTAATCAACTGATTTGCAATTAATAAAATTGACTGATGAGGACATGACAAGGCTACAAACCTCATTACAGCCTATGTTTTCTACCTACTAGTCACAGGTTGCACCAGCACAGACAATAATATGTCTCCAATTGTAAAGAAGGATCTTATGTGATTTCCTTACCTTCTGTGTGTATACTTTGGTAGGCATATTGTATGTCTTTGGTTTTAGTCTCTATTTTATTTCTTGGGCACGCTAATGTGTTTTTCCCTTATTTGTTTACTCAACAATACAAGATAACAAACACATTACATTCTTCAGAATCCTTCATAATGTCATTTCATCTCCTTCTCCCGAGTAGCAACACACAAACCTCACCTTTAGGCTTTTCCTCTCTACACTCACGTTTTCTGAACTCACTCACCTCGTCATTTTCCTTCATTCCTTCATGCCAATGACCTTCGCAACGTCTCTGTCACTAGTAAACCACCTTCGGCCAATTAACCCAGCCAAGGATCTTATAGCTACCATCACTAGATCTCACAGGGGAGTACAATTTCTCCTAATTGAGATGTTTAGCTTATGATTTATGGCCGAACCCACACCGCAAGCAACAATTTGCAACACTGAAGGCAGTTCAGCACCCATATTTATTGAATCCAGTTATCTAGAAAAAGAATGCATAAATGAAATGGGATAGCAAAAGAAGAAGGAGTATACAAAAGAAGTGGGTGGATATATTTGTCACCTTCAACAATAAAGTTTATTTTTACTGTTGAATGTGTAGTAATTTCAGTTTCATAATCGTGAGTTTAAGACCATCTTAAATTCATGAATCTAATTTGGAAGTATTGCAACGTCAATCAATTGATTGACGTTGCAACACTTTTTTGTTTTTAAAAATTAAAACAATAGTATTTAATGGATATATTCCATACCCAAAATTTCTTTCTCACCGAGCCATCCCATATCTTCCATTGGCTTCCTAGTTCTGACTCGAGCACGTCCACACAGCCATCATAGCCTACAACCATTTATCCACCGTCACCCACATTCAAGGAAAATCTCTTTGATTCTCACTCTCGACAATATACTTTGAATTGCACTTGTATTTCAAGCATGAGAAAAATGAGGAAAGACGAGAGGAATATTATACCTAGGGGTTGAATAAGTGTTGACAGATGCTAAGAGATTGATATTTGACTAATTATTTCTTGTATAAGCTAATTAAGAAGGAATTTTGTGTATCAAATTCTAAATTAAGCTCCAATTTGTACTTATTGAACTATTTATGTTGATGATTGGTGTTTGCTAATTTCTACAATTACGTATTTGTACTGCTTAGGTTGATGATAGTTGTGTTTATAATTTGCCCTTTGTTGACAAGTTATTTACACCATTTAGGGTATGTTTGGATGGAAAATAATGAAAGTGAATAGAAGGAAAGGAAAGAAAAGGTTTTGCACATGAAGTATAGCTCAAGTACCTTGTCTTGTATTAAGTGTTAAATGACTCTGACGTTGCAGGTTAAAACCCTTACTCTCCCTAAGAATGAAAATGGGCGGGTACCCGATTACTTTTTCAATATATGTATACGAATACAAAACATATATTCTATATTTGAACCTTTCCGAATCCAAAAAAAAATTTACACTTTCAATACCTCACCCAAGCTTATAAATCACCTAGAACATATTTATCTGAGTTTTGGGGGCACAAACATCCTCTAGAACACTGCTCATGGGCTCCTAGGCTTTCTTCATGAGCCCTTTGCAAAAACTTGACTAGCGTCCTATTTTTAAAATTCCAGGGAGGTTCAGACAACCGCACCTACAAAAGCAACCAAAATTCACCTGAAATTCGACCCTTTAGTTGTTTTATTCCATTCTTAACATGCTCATGAAATTGGTTTGTCCAAATTTCTTATGAATTGGTCCCAGTGCACATCAACATATTATGACTTAATGGCCTAAAACTTCCAACTAAATCTTTAGTGTTTTGGGGCATTACACAGGGATCCATTAGAGTCCCATGGGAGAACTTAAACTGTCCATCTCCAGGACCCAACTTAACTGAAGAGGACATCAATATCTCACCTCAGGACTAGCTCAACCAAAGGGAGGCTCATTTGGGACCAACTCAACCAAAGAATAACAAAGTAAGGTGGTTCTACACTCCGCCTCAAGGACCAACTCAATGGAAAGGAGTGGAGAATCAAAACCCTCTACTAGGACCAACTCAACTGGTAAAGGTTGTAATCTAGGTACACCTAGTGATTCTACCACAAGCACATATATGGACCTTTAAGTAATTATTTAAGCTTAAAATAAATAATAAAACAACACGTTGAGATGCATATTCTTTCCCATATCAAATCATACTCTGTTTCCTTAGAATCAATCCAATCTGAACATATATAATGTCAGTTCTTTCAAACGTGCAAGAATGAGTATATCATTCATGAGATTGGTGAAAAACCATTCTTCTACATGATTTTGAAAACTAAAATTTCGAATATTTCATTAAAAAGAATTTTAATAAATGCATGATTATGGTATGCACGAGCCTCACCATGCAACTAAGTTTCTCCTTTCCAAATACCCATTGTTTGTACATATACATCTCACAGCCAAACCCATATGCAGTCTCATTTTATTTCTATGTACACCCTAACTTTACTCTAAATCATAACTCTCATGTTATGCGACCTCCTCTCAGTCGATTACTCTCCCCTGTTCTCTATGTTCTTTCCTTCCATACTAACCCATTATTCGTTATTCTATGTTTAACTTACCTACTATTATAATTACCTCGAGTTCCAACCATTTAACCTTACAAGATCTTACTAATCTAAACAAAGATGGTTCTTTTGGCCTCACCCCACAATAACCTTATATTCTCTCATTTCTTTGACAAATATTTACCCTTATTATTTTTCTTTTTTTTCCCAAAAAAGCTTGTTATCCCTTTATGTGAAAATATCATCTCGTATACAATTATTTACTACTATCATTCCCTTATTGTTAAATCTTTGAGGCTCTCTTCATGTATATATACCTACTCTTAAGAGGGCATAACATGCATTTGAGAAAGATTTTTCTCCTGAATTCCCTTCAAACGGGAGTTCGCAGTTTCGTAGTATCCTAGGTTCAACTAATGTTTTCGAATTGCTTTTAGTGGCACTAAAAATTAGTTTCCAAAACGGTTTCAAAATCAAAGATCATTTGGATAAAATTTCTCTTGCTCAAAATAAAGAAAAATCACAAAATATACTTAATCCCAGAAAAATCTGATGCAGGTGGTTTTCTTGACCACCAAACAACTCACTAAGACAATGAGAGTCAATTTGTAACCTCCTTAGGCTTGTGATGATCTTTGGAAAATCCCACACAAATTTACCCTAAGCCCTCCTTAGGCTTTCAGGTCTTCTCCATGAACCCTCCTTCCTTATTTTCACAAAATCTTGTCTGGCGTCCTATTTATAGAACTCCAGGGAGGTTCAGTCGACCATAGGGTAGGCTACAGTTGACTACACTTGCAAATATAACTCAGTTCCAAATGAAATTTGATCCCTAACTTTTGTTTCATTCTTAATTTTGTCAAAATTTCTTATGGATTAGTCAAGTGCACATTAAGATATTATGACTTAATGGTCTAAAACTTCCAATTAAACTCTTAAGATTTTGTGGCCTTACATAGAGCATACGAAAACTAATCCTAAATGACTATATTGCAATGTGTTGCACCTAACATGAAGACTCCTTAAGGCATATAAGCCAAAGTGACGATAATTCGCAAAAAGCTCAATTAAAAATTCTGCAAGAAACCCCCAATAACCAAATAGCAGAATTTCTCCAGGAAAATTTGACAACAGCAGAGGCGTAAATATGAGAAGAAATGAGCTATTTACACCGGGAATATGACAGTTTGCAACCACTAAGACCATGTAGAAGTTAGCCAAATGCCCGCGGGACTTCGTCAAGAAAGAGTTCAACACTATTTGATTTGTCAAATGCACCCGCACATGCGACAGGCAACCTTTTTAGCCCCCCTAATTAATGCTTAGCCAATAATGGGTTGGGGTTGGTGATTGGCCTCTCGACTCCTTTAATTTTTAGCTTATTAATTTATAATAATAATAATAATAATAAAATAATTTTATCTAAATTTTTTATATTTTTATATTTTTATTGATTCATCATTTTTTCTTAAAATTTTACTAAATTTTTTTAACTTTTACTCTCGTAAACTCTCGTTTTATTTCACGGAAAACTACCTAGCTAGGGAGTTTTTAATTTTTAAAATTTAAAATTTAAAATATTTTTATAATTTTTATTTTAAGAAATAAATTAAAAGATTAAAAAATAACAAAAATTTTAAAAAATCTCATAATACAATACTTAAAAAATAATTTAAAAATTAAAATAAAAAAGTAAAAAAATATTTTTATTTTATTTTTTATATTTATTTTAAATTTTTTTAACTTATTTTTTAAACTAAAATTTATAAAAAAATTAAAAATTAAATATTTTAAATTTTAAATTTTAAAAACAGAATTGTTTAGAACGATTTTTATTTTATTATTTTTTAAATAATTTTTAAAAATAATTATAAAAAATAAATTTACATAACAAAAAAATAAAAAATTTATTTAAATAAAAATATTTTTTATCAGTTATTTTTTATATATTTTAAAAAATAAAAGACAAAAATAAATTAAAATATATAAAAATTATTTTTTATTTTTTATTTTTTAATTATTATTTTTAAAATTTTTTAAAAATAACTAATAATAATATTTACTCAAACAAATTTTTTTATTTTTATAAAAAAATAATTTTAAAAAACTATTCTAAATAAGGCCTAAACTACTGGGAGTTGGCAGTTTATTTCTGAATCCGTGAATCATACCTTAGATGACCATTAACCCATACACACGCGGCCAATGTCCCTTCCAGGCTTGCAAACCAAGGCCAATCTCCACGTCAGATGACATCCTCAATAATTTAGTGACTTTTCTATGTGGTAACAATTTTGTACATATCTCTTCAGGGATCACAAGATCATATAAATCGCTGTACTATTCGCTAGTCAAGAACAGACCTCAAAGCCCCTTATTACACTTCACAAGAGAATTTTCAATTTTCTGCTTCTCTCTAAAAATAGAAAAATAGATATATTTCTAACTATAACAACAAAACTTTTTTTTGCTTTATATCTAATTCTTATTACTACCTTCTAAATTGAAATTCAATCATATGAATGGATAAACAATGTAACTATAAACCAGTTTATTAAAATGATTTTCATATTATATAAAAAAATTTAAATTAAACCAAAAATGATTAATTAGTTAGTGATAATGAAAAGGTGACTTTATAGTTTCTATATCCCATAATGAACGCTATACAGTATATTTAATCCAGCATTTTCTTTTGTTTAAACCATTTAGGGCTACAAAATAAGTTTTAAGCATTATTTATGCTACACATACAATTTACATAATCCTTTTTGGTTCTGAAAGAAAAAAGAAACTATTTTAAATTCTTAAAAAAGTATTTCCATAAAAAAAATTTATGTTCTTTATTTATATAGACAAATTTTTTTGTTTAGATTACACAAAAATCTTTCTTTTCTCAAATAATAGCTAGTGATGCCGACAATACTAGCCAATAATAGTGGTATGTTGAGTACTAATAGATAAATGTATTACATGTGGAACTTTTCATATAAAAAAAACTTAGGTCATGTTAAACTTATTTTTAAATTTTTATTTAAGTTTAAATTTGGTTCAATAAAAATGTTTATGTTCAAACTAGAGTTTAGGCTTGACTCATTTTAAAAATTTTTATTTAAGTTTGAGTTTAACTTAAATACTTACACTCAGACTCACTCAGCTGACTTATTTTTAAAATTTTTATTTACACCGAGCCCAATTTCAAGCTTGATTAAATTGTTCTAAATAGAATAATAAAGGTGGGGAGTGATAGTATGTTGATAGTAATGGGTTGGAAATGGTTTTTTTTTTTTTAAGAAAATTTCTTCTTGAAGAAGTGAAACAAAATTTAGATCGTTGAAAAATTAGAAAAATTTTCTTTTCTAGCAAAACAAATATAAAAGTCTTATGTCCAAAACGTTACCAAATATTTTAACAAATAAGTTGTTTCCATTTTATTATTTTTTATACTAACAAAACAATATAGTAATCATACATATTTATTATAATATATATGTGTTTAGATTATACTTCATTAGCTTATAAATATACCCTAAAGTTTTTATATTATTTTTAAATTATATTCTCACGTACTTTAATATTTGTTAATTAATAAAAATATCTATCATTAATTTCAACTCCAACTCCCTGTCCCTTGAAAAGTGGGAAGAATATATAACTTTCTTGTGAATTTTGAAAATCTTACTATTATATTTTATAATTAATCATTATATAAAAAAATAAAAAGTAAGTAATTTAAATAATATTAAATTAATTCATTTAGATATTATTAAAATGCACATTTATGAATGTTAAGACACTAATTTTTTTATTTGAGTCTGATTATAACTTTAATTGAATTTGAATTCATAATCCTTAATCTTGAAGACAATTAATAGCTCACAAAGTCACATACTCATTGGTAGTAGTCTTACTTGTTACATTTTTAAATTTATTTGTTTTTAATAAAATTTCTATTATATATTTTTTTATGATAATTTTTAACCATAATACCAAATATTTGATCTTAATATCATATAAAACACTAGTCAAAGTAATTAAGAATGTCAAATATTAGAATGTCAAACGGATCACTCAAACAAAATATTTTCCTTCCCAATCCAATGTAAAAATAAAAAAGAGGGGAACACTCCTACCGTCTATGGTGGACGGTAGGAGAGTTTTTATAAAAATTTTTTTGTTTTAATATTTTTTAATATTTTTTATTTTTTAAAATTAATTAAATATTTTATATATAGTATATTTATTTCAAAATTTTTAAGATATTTTTTTTGTTTTCTTTAAAATTTTTTAACTTGCAAATATATAGTAAAAAAAATTATGAATAAATAGTATCATAAATTTAAAAATATTTAAAATTTTTTAAAAAATATATATGATATAAAATATAATTAATTAATTTTAAAAAATAAAAAATTAAGAAAAAACATAAAAATAAAAAAAGCACAGCCTAAAAAAGAATTCAGCCAACTGACTACTCCGCCCTCTTAGAAAGAAAACGTGGCTTTGTTTTTTGTTTAAGGAAAGCGCTCCGTACGTTGCACATTAATATGAAAATGATGTGGAAATTGTTTTTTGAATAGATTTGATGTGTATAAAATTTATAAATTAAATTAATTATAAATAAGTATGTAAATATTATAAATATAAATATATTAAAATTTATCTTTAAAATATATTTTATTATTAACTTAATTTATATATTTTTTATACATTAATATATGTAAAAGTTTGTACAAAATTTGTACTCCTTCTTAATTTTTTTCTTATCTTTCCTTCAACACATTTTTATTCGTACTATAAGTTAATATTTAATTTTATATAATATTTAGTATACATAAAAAATTATATTAATTTATACGATTATAAATTTTTATATAATTATTACTGTATAAGAAAATATAAAAAAATAAATAGGATAACATTATATGATTATTACCGTATAACACTGCACCACTAATATTACTACCATAAATACCACAACTGCCACCAATAATACTACCGTCATTGTCACTACTACCACTACCACCACCCGTCATTGTCACCATTGTCACCACCGCCACCCACCATTACCACTACTGCCATCACTATCATCATTGCCGCCACCTTTGCTGTCGTAATCACCATCACTATTACTATCATCATTACTATTGCTATCACCCCACCACAACCGCCACCTTTACTGTCGCCGCTTCCACCACCTCTACTACCCCACCACTATTATGTTATATAATTTTACATATTATATGTTGTTGCAACAAACATATTATAAGATTATATTATTTAATGCATTGTATTATCTGTTATCACAACAAACACATAATAATATAAAAAATTATTTAGTAAATAATTTATATAATATTATTTAATATTTTATCTTATATAACGCACCGGACTTTATGAATGAATGATGTATAAAAATAGTTATGTGAACAGAAAACAAACCAGAGAAAATTATTAAAAAAATATTTTAAATTAATTTTTATTTATAGAATTAAATAATTTTAAACTTAGTTTTAAATTAAACAATTATAGTATGATTATAGTATTATCATCTAACTCATAGAAATAAATAAGATTAGAGTTGAGATTGTGTCGTGATTCTCGTAAAGGATATCCTAGTCCCCAAAAAAATCACCCTGCAAGTCAAGCAGGCGTCAGTAGGTCAACAACGCATCTTTTTTCATTTATACGGACGTGTATGGTTTCTGTAGCGAGCAAACTTCATTTATTATATTACTCATCTTTCTCCTTCTCCGCGGCCCCAAGTTCCCATTTTCTTAGGAGCAACTTTCATTTTCCCATAAAACCAGTTTCGGTGGAGACAAAGATTACAAATTTGCTTGAACAACTCCGTTTCTATTTCATGGGTTTGTTTTGGGAAGCATAGAATACCATGGACAAATCCAATAGTTTTCTTCACAATCTCATGAAGCATTTCAAATTCGGTTCTAGTAGAGGTAAAGAACAAAACCCAATTCGTTTTTTTTTTCTCTGAATTTATTTTCTGGTTACTGAGTGTCTGATTATAATAGGGTTCTCTGTTTCTGCTTTCTATTGTTTCATCAGAAAGCCACAACGAAGAAGCCATACAGAGAATAGCAGCCCAGGAGCAGAAGATCTTTGGATTTGAAACCTTAGTTGCTGCTACGAAAAATTTTCATCCTCATCACAAGCTAGGTGAGGGAGGCTTTGGACCCGTCTACATGGTAAGATCGATGAGCAATTTTTATTAATTGTTTATGTTTGGTTGCTGGGAAAGTTCTTTGTTCATCTTGCAATGTCTGAGAAAGCATTCAATTGGTTTAAGTATATTTTTATAAATTCAGCGAGGCCTTGAGGATTTTGGAAATTTGAAAAGTGTATCATTTTACCAAATCTCTTGTGGGATACAAGGAAACCGCTTATTGATTCCTAAACACTTTATTGGATTTCTAAACCCACAATTTCGTCCTTCTATATATTCCAAATTTACAAAATCTTCAACAAAAACATTGTACCCTTTTGTGAACCGGTTGACCTGAGACCTATTATAACTTTTAGGAATTTTCCCCCATTCCATCTTTCTTACTGACAGGGGAAGTTGGATGATGGGAGAGAGATTGCAGTGAAGAAGTTATCACACAGATCAAATCAAGGGAGGAAAGAGTTCTTGAATGAGGCAAAGTTGTTGGCTCGTGTTCAGCACAGGAATGTGGTGAATTTGTTAGGGTATTGTGCCCATGGTCCAGAGAAGCTGCTTGTTTATGAGTATGTCCTAAATGATAGCCTTGACAAGTTTCTATTCAGTAAGTGCTTCTATGCCAATCCTTCTGCTGTTCATAAGATAAATGAAAGCCATTCAAACATTTTAAGAGTTTTCTCTAAGTTGGGATTGTTTTGGAATATTTGAGCTCAAAGATTTCTTATCTATTTCCTTGGCTTTGGAATCCGAAATTCCGAAAAAGAAAAAGGCCTGCAGATATTGGACCTGATGTTTCTTTTTATAGAATGGCTTTAATATACTTTTTTTCTCTTTTTCTTAAAAAACTGAAATGAATTTAATACAGTCTCAATTAAACTAACCGTCGAGTCCTTATTTTTCCAGTCATGAAGAGTATGAATGGGTTTTCTCTTTAGCCCAATTTTCCGAGGGGGCAAGCTGATTTTGGAGCTTCCGTATGTGCCTTCGCCTTCTAGTATCTCTAATGGTCAAAACCAATTCTTCTTTTCCATGGCTTCATCTGTAGGCTCGAAAAGATAACTTTTTGTTTGTAGAATTCTAGGTTTTTCTATTCCGACTTTAACATCGTCACCAATTCTGTGGACCGCAGGCCCTCCATATTTTCCTTTCTTCGTATGTAAAATATTTTTTCTTGTTCTGAACCTCTGAGAGTGACTGCACTTAAGACCTTGACTTTTAGATAGATAAATTAAAAAATACTCATTGCTTCCATCAACCAAATGTTTTAAATTAGACACCTC
Source organism: Ceratonia siliqua (assembly GCA_034509205.1). NCBI lineage: Eukaryota > Viridiplantae > Streptophyta > Magnoliopsida > Fabales > Fabaceae > Ceratonia > Ceratonia siliqua. The sequence continues at coordinate 15,484 of JASKGM010030656.1, read as the reverse complement.
TTTTGACCCACCTTAGCAAAGCCATGACGCCTTATATTGGAATAAAAACACCACGATTTTGTTTTTTCCTTTCCAAATAAGAATTTACATAAATAAATCAAAAAGATAGCTTGAGATAACAGCCCAAAAGATACTAACTAGTATGCAGCACATTTCTGGCGGTTGTTCTTAGAAACTTCCCTCCAGTCTATTTTTTCTAACATAATTTGTTGCTGTGGGTGTGGGTGTGGGATAACCACTGAATCTGATAACGTGATGGTCATTTGGGCCATTCTTATTTTCACAAGAATAACACTATTTGCACAATTGTTGAGTCACAATTGCATATGTGGCTGTTTTTAAGTTTGACAAGAAAATATTTGAGAAAGAAGAGTTAAAGTCAGATGCAATCATGCGTGCTTATTATGTGCAACTGCAACTGCAACTGCAACTGCAACTATGAAGCTGTTTGGTAAACCAATATTTTACATTCTTTGGTATCTTAGATACCATGGTATAGGATTCTAATATATAAAATATAATAGTAAAATTCTCATATTTAATATGATAATTAAAATTTGTCAAAGAAAATGTATAATTAGTATTTTTTTTAAAAAGTTAATAAAACTAAAACTTTATGGATATGAGATCTATGTGATTTTTGGATGGTATTTCAATAGTGTCATCCTATTCCTTCTGATATTTTGGATACCACTAGGCTACTTGGATACCAGTGTATCAAATATAAGCATTTTGAGTGCCTCTTGACATTTAAAATACTTAGATGAAAATAACAGTGTATGAAACGGTTCCTATAAAATTATATAAGTTGCATTGATCTTTCTACAGTGGAGGCAGTGAGACTGATAGAGACTACGATTGTTATGAATGAATAATTGCAGAACCACATAAGAGAGAGCAGCTTGACTGGAAACGGAGGTTTGACATAATAGCAGGCATAGCGAGGGGCTTGCTTTATCTGCACGAAGACGCACACATCTGCATCATCCACCGTGACATCAAGGCCAGCAATATCTTGCTTGATGACAAATGGGTCCCCAAGATTTCAGACTTTGGCATGGCACGCCTCTTCCCAGAAGATGTAACCCATGTCAATACTCGTGTGGCTGGAACCAAGTACGCCTTTCAAATTGCATCCCTTCAATAAATTGTTTATGAATTTTTTATTATAACACATTATACAGAAAATTCAATATTCAGTACTGAAAACCAATGTTTTAACGGCTGAGACAATAAACAAGAAAGGCTGTTAGGTTACAGATCAATTGGATTGGTCAAACCGAAAGATGTAATAATTATGTATATCTAATTAATTTTTGTAATATATATATATATATATATATATATATATGTAGATGTATAATAATATTATAAAAAATTTATTATCACCATAAATAAATGTAAAATAGTAAATAGTGATTGAAAATTATATTATAAAGAAATATTTTCAGAAAATAAACTAATGATCATAAATATATAAGTTTCATTACTTTTGAAATTAAATTTTGGTTGTTTTATTCTTTTATTATAAATATTAGTGAATTTTATCGAGATTTAGTGAAGAAAAATGAAAAATCTGGTTTAAAGATGCAACATTGTAATTAAAATTTGCATTTTGTTATCACCCGGTCAAATTTTGAAACTTTGGGTTACAGTTTTTATTGGGTTTGTTAGCTCTTCTCGGTTTTCATTAGTCCAAAGCGGTTCGATAATATGACCAAGGTGTAAGTCTTGTCAGGTATTGGTTCAACTAGCTGGTCCAAGTCTTGAACCTTTTGTTAATCAGTTAATTACATACATAGCACTATTTTTAGATTTCAATTTTTTTTTAAAAGTATATAATGTATCAAATCAATAGCTGAGATTGACCATAATAGTTTTATTTATTTTTAAAATAAATATATAATGTTGATAACTTCTACAAAATATTATATTCCTTTGTCATACTCTGTTATGCTGTTGTGTGAGGTTGAGTACCTTTATGTGTTTATTTATGTGATGAAGCTAATTTTAGCAAAACTTGTGAATTGAACAGTGGGTATATGGCTCCGGAGTATGTGATGAATGGACGTTTATCAGTGAAGGCAGACGTATTTAGCTATGGGGTTTTGTTGTTGGAGCTTATCAGTGGCCAACGAAACTCATCGTTTAACTTGGATGTGGATGCACAGAATCTTCTAGATTGGGTAAGATTTGAATATGTATAACTTCATTATAGTTTATGGGGTGTAGGTATATGCATTTTGACCTTTTGTTAAGTTTTGGTGGCCATTTTATTAGTTTAATTAATAGTCAGGGACCAGGGAGGGGCCATAATTCCTAGAATTTCCAACAGCCTAAAACCCAACTTAACTAGGGAGAAAAATATATAGTGCTAGGGTCGCATTCACTTTAGTGCGATCATTACTCAGAGTGGGCCTTACCCCACTATGTGAAAGATGACCGATGCACTCGCTTAACTCGTACATTTATATAAATTGCAGTTAAAAGTTTGTTAGGTCCCAAATTATTTTTGATATAAGAAAATTCTTAAATTAAGAAAAGACATGAAGCTGGCAGTTGAGAATTTGGAAGAAACTCTAAGTCTTAAGGCATGAAAAATATCTAAAATCCCCATATAAATTTAAGGCCTTTGTGAGTGCGAGGTCAAAAAGAATAAATTAAAGTATTTGGCTCATAGAGTCATGAAACAGTCAATTTGGCACATTTTATTCCCATCACAGGGATGAAGAAAACGTGTTACTCAAAGAACTCTAAATGAATCATTTATATGAAACACTATTAAAAATGCTTTCCGTTCTATCTTCTGTTATAGGCATACAAGCTTTACAAGAAAGGCCGGAGCTTAGATATCATGGACCCTACATTAGCAGCTTCAGCAGTAACTGAACAAGTAGCAATGTGCATTCAACTAGGCCTACTATGCACTCAAGGCGACCCCCAGCTCCGCCCCGACATGCGGCGGGTGTTGGTGATTCTCTCAAAGAAGCCTGGGCATATGGAAGAACCGGCGAGACCGGGAGTGGCTAGTTCCAGATATAGAAGACATCACAGGCCTTCTGCATTGTCTTCCTCTGCTGGTAGTTCTGGTTCGCATACTTTTGGTACAAGCAATAACTACAGTACTAGTGCAACAGCCACCATGACCGCAACCACCTCAGCTACTACAGAATCAGTTCCGCATGGGAAACGTCCAGTGCAGGATTAAGCTCTTATTCTCTCATTGGAGATGGGGGCCATTATCATTTTGTCATTCTTTTTGTAAGATATGTATGTGATATAAATATATTTGTTAATTGGAATGTAAATGTTAAGAGAAATTAGGGTAGGATTGGCGAAGTGAAATCAGATTATGTTTAAGTAGCTCAGAAAAGATGTTGATAATTGAGTTGAATGGCTGTAGATTTTGTTTTTCTTTTGCTTTATCTTCCTTTAGTAACAATTTATTAAATTAATTCATTGTATATCCCTCATGGAACACCAAAAGCATTTCTTTTACCCCAAATGCTCCTGATAGTAACCCCAAAAATCAAGCTCCAATCCATGCCCCCTCGCCCCATATTTGAATGAAACTTGAACATAAGACCTGCACAGCTCATCCTCCACACAACGTATTTGGATTATATCTGTTAATGGGCAGAGAGCTTATAAACTTGGGCCAAAGCCTTATTGGAGTTGGATCTAGGTTTAAGTCCAAGCTTAACTTAAGCCCATTGTCGAAGCCTATATGTAAAAGTTGAATTTAACCTATATCATTTATATATAAAAACTATGGGCCATTCGGTACTCTGCTTTCTTCTCTCTTCTCTCCGTTGCCTTGTGAAATTAACCCTGGCCACCAAGCGTTCCACCAAGGTTCTTCTTGCTATGGGCTGCCGTCGGCAGCTCTCCTCCTTTTCTTTCATGTCTTTTGTATCTCTTTTCTTTTCTTTTCTTCCTCCTGTTTGAGGAAGTTTTTCCTTTCTATTAATGGAAGTTATCTCCTCTTCACAGGAAGAAATTCAATGAGTGAAAGATTTTCAAGTTTTTTTACCATATTCACAACTTCGGGAGTTAGATCTAAGCAAAAGACCGTTGAAAGTACTTGCCCTCAGAGAGAGGAAGTACTTTCAACGGTCTTTTGTGCTTAAGGGGTGCCTCTCCTCGAAGTTATTCAACAAAATATTTTTTTAGTGTTATTCTTTTGGTTAAGAGAGGTTTAATGTCCAAAATTTGTGCTTAAGGGGTGCCTCTTTATTAGGTGTCTAGTTCTTTTTTTTTTCTCGGGAGGGCAAGCTTCGTATTTTCTGTTTATTTATTGTGCCCTGTAACAGTTTCTGTAATCCCAACCTTTTTGTGCCGTTTTCAATGAATGCAATGCTTTTTAACCAAAAAAGTTCTTATGCAAATATAATTTTGTTCAAATTTTTTTAAAAAAATTGAATGAATTTGACATAATGTTTATAAATAAAGATAATTTTTATATAAAAATAAATTAAAAAAATAATCTAGGGTAATTGTAATGCTACTTTTATAAATAAGGGTTTTTTTTGGTATAAGTTGTCACGTTTTATTTTGTTTGATTTGTTAAAAAGATTGAATTTAGAAAATGAAAATTTTAAAGAGGGACAAATAAACAAAAAGAATATGAAGAAGTATGATGAATAATAAATATAATAAAACGGGTAAAAATAAATAAATTAGTAGATTATGTTATTAGCTGGTCTAGACCCTTTGAGTTGGATAAATATATTCATAGCTTCCCTGGTTCACGAACAACTTCGAAAGACACGTAGTATGTTCTGCAAGACATGAAAAACTAATATGGAGCTCTAGGAATCTTAAGGCCGACAATAGCTCTTTGAAAATTTGAGGAATGATCCTCTTAAAAAAATTATCCCTCATAAAAAGTATTTTTAACCAATTAAAATATAACCAAATGATGTTAAAGAAATAAGATAAATAATAACAATTGACTAAAAACACCTTTTATGAATTTTATGAGAAATATTTTTTGTGATATAATATTCCTCAATGTATAACGATAATATTTTTTTGCGGGGACTATGATATTGTCTCCCAACAACACCTCCCTCCTCATTTTTATGCTCCCACCCCATCCTTTTTTTAATTTGCATTATTTAATTATTTATTTTTGTAATTTTTTGAGAATTTTTTTTATTTTTTTTAAAAAAATTCTTTTTCTTCAAAATTTTTTATTTTTTTTAAATGTATGATTCTTTTTCAATTTTTTTTGGTTGTGTCAATTTTTTTACATTTTTTAAACTTATAACTAATTTTTTAATTTTAAAAAAATTAAAAACAAAAAAAATCTTTTTTAAAAAATATTCAAGGGGATTTTATACTTTTCTATCTTAATCTTTAATTATTATTACAACAACTTCCTTAATCTATTAATTATAGTACATTGTATCTTAAATTATAATAATTTAGTCAAATTAATTAAAGATTTTTTCTCAATTATTTTTAAGATATTAATATTATTTTACATAATAAATTTTTTTTGTTTTTATTAAATTTTTTAATTACATAATAAATAGTAATAGTTTATAGTATAATATATTACAATTAATAAATTAAAAAAATTCTAATAACAACTAAAAATATAAATATAAAAATATAAAATCTCCAATATTTAAACTCCCGGCCCCCATTTTGGGGCTAGGGAGTAACCCCCATTACCTTTGACACTACATTTTAGTTATGAAGCACAAGTTAGTGAGCCAATATTCCTGTGCGTCAAATGCGAAATATCATTAGGAGAGCTTGGAAGCTAAAGGACCAGGTGCTGAGGTGCATGTAGTCGGCCGAGATAACAAGTGTTATGTTTTTCAGTTTCACAACGAAGAGGATAAGACCTACATTCTGAGTAATGCACCATGGTCCATACAGTGTTCGCTACTCATGCTGGAAGAATGGAGGCCGAACACTATACTTCAAGAGAGAATTCCTTTGGTACCTCTCTGGGTTCAATTTTGGGGGCTTCCTTTGGAATATCAAATCCTCCCCAGAAGCGAAATTCCTAGTCCATATGATAGGATATGTACTTGATATTGATTGGGACGGAGCCTGTCTAAGAAATATTAGATTCATGCGCACCAGAGTCCTTTTGGATACGGCCAAGCTACTTTTTAATGGGGTTTGGAATACAACTAGATAATGGCAGAAAGATCTGGATTCAATGTCGATATGAAAGGGTGTCTCGTTTCTGCAAAAGCTGTGGGAGACTCGGACACATGCCTGAAAAGTGCAACCGGAATGAAGCTTAAATTAGCACTGCATTGAGCCCACAGGCAAACCACATTATCGAGCGATTCAATGTCAACTACCACATCCAACCCTACCATTTCCACTTTGTGAATAAAGCAAGGGCATTCAACCACAGGACAAGACTCATGACTACCAAGATTAATATTGTCCATAATGGTATTGAGTTTGTCTACTCATCAATGGATCTCAAAGCATTATCTTTCCAGGTCAACCCAGATGAGTGTCTGTGAGCATAAAGGATAATCAACTTATAATCTAACCACCGGATGGAAAAGTGAAAATTTTGCATGGGGTTCCCAGAAATGGCCACAACTATCTAGGGTGTAATAGAGATTATCAATCAACTCTTTTCGCCTTAGTAAGTTGTCAGAGATTTTGGGATTTAACATATTTTGAGGACTTTTCTATTATTTCGAACAAGAGAAACCTTACCTAAATAATATCTTATGCTGAAACTGCGTGCTATGGGTACTATTTATCAATGCCATAAGAGTAGTTCGGTTATGTGGACTCCAATGTCAGGGACTCAGGTGAGGAACATATATCTCTCCCAAAGCATATAATGACTCTTGAGAGTAGGTGGGAGCATGTAGGAAGTGAACTCAATGAATTTATGAGGAAGGGAATGACGGTAGTAGGTTCAGTTTGGTTCGATTTTGGACCAAATCATAGACTGATGCGGTTCAATTTTGGTGAACACCAAGGTTTGAAACCAAACCAAACCAAACCGCATATTTGGGGTTTGGTTCGATTTGGAACCGCGATTTGGGACCTAATTATTCATTTCACAATCTCTTTCCCTCTACCTCATCTCATTCCAATCATCGAGTCACCATTTTTAGTGAATAATGACACTAAATGAGACCAAATCAACCACAATTGAAAAGTTAAATCAATTATGTGCCTTGATCTTCAGCCATGAATCAAAGATTCCTCGTAGCGATGAGGGTCTTGTCATGATGGAAATGATAAAATGAGGGTTCCAATTAAGAAAGAGTTGTTGCCTCCAACTCAATCAAAACAAGCAGAAGTAATGAAGAGTTGAAGACCCTTGTGAGTCGTGAGATAAGAAATTTGTTTTTAAAAAAGATGTAGTTCGGTTCGGTTTTAATTGCAATATGAGAATCCTAAACTATAAATCGAACTACATCAAGCAGTTTTGCATAAATATAAACCAAACCAAACCGCATCACTAGAGGTGGGGTTTGGTTCTGTTAGGAGTGGGGTGCGATTTGGTCGGTTTCGCAGTTTAAACTGAACAGCTAGAGAAGAGGGGAGTAGGATCATTGTGGGTGAGACCATAGGATCCACTCCTGCTTAGATTCAAAGAATCAGTTAAGACTAAGGGTTCAAAGACTTAGGGTAAGGATAATAATAAATAAAATAAATTCAGAATATCAAATAGAGATAACAGTCCAAAGTAAAATGATATCAAGGAATAGAAATTGGTATTTTAGCTAGTAATGGTTGCATGAAATAAGGGTTGGGCTTTAGGAAGGCCAAGAGTACTCACATATAGATGAAATAAAGCTATACAAAGGATACTCAAGGAAGAGGGCACTAGATATATGGTGAAGGTCACTCATGATATATTCATGACATGATGCATATGCTTTATGTTTAATATTTTCTTTTCCATGAAGCATTTGAAACTTTATTTCATCTTCAAAAATAATTGTAAGCCGATAGTTTTAATTGCGTTCATGAAGTTATGTAATTATTTATCCGCGGAAAGTATTTGTATCATTCCATTCAGAATGAGTATCTTTATGAGAAACATACAATATGATTTTATCTTAAGAGTTATGGTTTTTGGAATTCTTAGTTGTGTTGTGGTAGAACTATTAGGTACATCTAAATCACAACCTCAGCCAGTTGAATTAGTCCTGGTATAAGGTTATTGACTTCTCCACTCATCTTCGATTGAATTGGTCCCAAAGACTGAGTGTAGGGTCACAATCTCTATGCTCCTTTGTTGAGTTGGTCCCAGATGATCCTCCCCTCGGTTGAGTTGGTCACGGGGGTGAGATATTTATTTAGTTGAGTTAGTCTGGAGGTGGATAGTTTGAGTTCTTCCATAAAACTACAAGGTGTGACAAGGCCATGTTCTAATGCCTCAACAGTTATAAGCTCAGAAGCAGACTCAACGTGTCCTTCACTATGAAGGATATGCAAGTTGTGATACAGCTAACAATTTCACATACAATGCCTTACTTCAGGCAATGGGTTTTGATTACCCTTGTGATTACTTAGCAAATCCTGCTGCTTAATTCCTATCTAGGAACTGCAAAATCCTTATTAAGTCCTTAATTGGCTTTAATTGTACTTGGCATTATCATAATTTGTGTCTATTCCCCTATTTTCTTGTCACGTATTTTCTATGTATATGCAGTTGAAGTGTATAATTGGCAACAGTTCAGAATTCTGAGGTCGGACAAATTGTAAATTCGACGGATGCATGTAGGATAGGATACTGTTCAGGCTTATGACAGGAAGCGGTCTATACAAGTTTTATTTGTATTCTATTTGGTTCTATGGATTCACTTCAATTGCCAACAACCATCTATTTCATTTATTGTTTTAACGAGGCCATTTTGGAGTGTATCCATGTTAGTTTACAGTTTTATAATCATATAATGAGAGCAGACAACGTCAACTCTTCTAACCAAACATTTCGTGAACATCCCTGTTGCAGGGAGTAATTGCAGACGCCTAGCAAAATCTTAATGCAAAGACATCTGGGATTTATAGTTGTAAGAACCTAGAATTTGATGTCTCATGCACGCAAGGGCGTACACAAGAAGGTCTGAACCATGTCATTCCATATAAATTTGACATAATTTGGTGTAATTGTTACATGAAACAATTTCTCTAAATGACAAGATATTCATTAGAAGCCAATCAACATGCAAACTGTTACTATACCTTGCACTGAGACTCGGAATTTTTTTTTAATGCTGAATTGGAAATAGTTGCCTTTCACTTTGACCATACAGTATATGATCTTTTATAGTTTTAATTTTAACAAATAATCCACTTCAACTTTCAAAATGTGATAAATAAGTTATCCATTCAAAGGAGTGAATGAAAGTAAAGAAAGTCAATTAAATTCAACACTTGTTGCCCTAAAGAAATTTGAATTAGTATTTCGTTAAAACTTAATTTATCAATTTAGGTGCTCTTAGAAGCACAATATTCCAAATGGTGCCTCAAAATATCACATAACAAAACACATCTCATAAGACACCATTTTAAATAGTGACTGTAGAGGAATGATCACAATGAATAGGAATAGTCTTGCATAGCCAAAAGAATTCCATACTGGGTCCTGAGCTCCATCCTTTCTCAAGTTGAAATAGAACTACACTAGTGATATTTGATAGCAAAATTGATGGGCAAACAATCCTATGCCCAATTATAAACATCACAATATTTCAATTTTCTAAAATTGACGAAGTCCCATAAAGAATATCTCAATGCTCCGTCAAGATATTAAACTTTAATCTTCATCAGAACCACTATCTTCAGACATCTTTCCAATGTCATCTGATGCATTTTTATCCTGCGTGCCAACAGAAAGATGAGTGAGAGGCAGCTGGCTACCATAAAGTTCAAAACTACATATAATAGTTAAAAATTTCTTACAGCCATTTTGTCCCAATCCTTCAATCTTGTACTTGTCAGCATATAATTATCTCGTAATGGAGCCCAAACAGGCTCTTCAACTTCCAGTTTTCCTGTGGTTGCATGAGCCTGCAATCCAAAAGTTTGTTAACTATGCAACGGACGGAAGCTACTTCCTTAATCAAGTTGGCTTCTGAACTTACTCTTACACTTGTCACAATTTTATTAATTATTATGAAGAACCATGAAAATTATAGAGTAACTAAACATGCTATAGTTCATTTGAAACATCTTTTTATTTCTCTAGCTCAAAAGCATCACGGTGAACAGGTGATGTTGAACCAAAAATGCCTCCAACAAAGAATCTGAACCAAAGGGGGAGGAAGGGGGCTAAGTAAAAGAATGACCTTTGCAGAGGTGCCAGGTGTAGGCAATGATGGCTTGCCTAACTCTGAAAAGAAGGCTTCTTTGGTCCGCTTTCTAATCTCTGGTAATGGACACACACTAGACAATTAGAATTGTGCACAGAATATCACATTTGAAATAGGTAACCAATGCTTCATGATGACTCACGAAAAATAATGTTGAGACTTTCCAATAAATTTTCACCATGTAAAACTCTGAGGAAGCAACTGTAATTATATATTTGAAAATAAAATAACGAAAACTTCATGTAACACAGTATTCTTAGTCAACCAATTTGCATACAATCTTGCGTAAATATCTTTTCCTTGTATCAGAATTTCCTACAATAGAGCAAAATAAATGGAGTAATACTACAAATATCAAAGAATTCTCCGACTAAATTTAAGAACCAAAGAATTATAAATTACATTTAGGTCTAACACTCTTTTGTTATGCCCTTTTGTTCTTTATGATATATTAACCTTCATGGCCTTACCTTATTCTACAGGAAAACCTGAGTGCCTAATTTTAAGAGCGTTGATATTGTGACTTAGTAAAACTTTTTTGGTAGTGCTTTAAGCTTATCAGGTTGGTATGTCAACATTCTATTTAATAATTTGTTTATAAACAATTTTATCCTTGAAAGGGAAAAACCAAAAGTGACTTTAACTATGCAACTAATATTCCAATCAAGACAATTAAGTTTCATATTCCAAGTGCAGGAATATGGAGAGCAGGTTAAATTCCTCACTTATGATGAATTTGACTCATTGAAAATGTATGTCCACAATTATCACAACTATTCTTTTTCTATTTAGAGTATTTATTTTTTCTGATTTACACCTATTTAATGTACAAAATAAACTAACTATACAGAATATTGTTTGACTGTCTTAAGACAATTTTTTGGTTAAATGCAATGGACTTGATCAAGATTGTAGACGGAAGGTAACCGTAAGAAGGTGGTTGGTAAGGGACAATGAGTGGTCAGGCAGGGTGACGATTATCCTAGTATTAGGTATCATTAGTTTCATTATTTTGTTATATGACTCAGTGACCACGGTGAGATAGTATGGTATCCTAGTGAAGGACTTCTTCTTAAGGTATGAATGACACTGAAATTTGTTCAACAAGCAATATCAACCTTTAAGAATACATCTTCAGAACATGACCAATAACAAAGTTTAGAATGATATTTTATTACTCTCCAAAACTCATGCAACAACACAGAAAGACAAAAATTGAGATGGATGAGACAGACAATAACAATTAAACTAAAGGGTGTCAGTGAGATATTTCAAGCTGCAAGTATATATTATGTTTTGGGATAATTTGAAATTATACTACAACTATGAATGAGGTATCTAAATTTTTCAAGATCTTTTATATTTTTCTGTTATTTAGGTACTATGCGTTCTGCTATTTAAATTTCAGACAAAAAAAATTAAAGTACATGGCTTGAACTATTCAAAGAAATCATGTTAATTCTGATGTTCTCCACTACAACTAAACCTTATATATATGCAAGTTATTTTTATCATATGTGTGTGTGTGTCTGTGTATGCGAGTTACCAAGCATTTGGATAATTAGAAAGGTGCTTTCTTCTCTTTGGGTGGATACATTACCCTTATTTAGTCTCATCTCTCAAGAATCCCATTTATTACCTTTCTCCTGGGTCCGGAGTTGGTGAAATGAGAAGGTATCACCTTGTCGGATGTGAAATTTGTAGACCTATAACCGGAAGTGGGTTTGGATCTCGGAAATTTAGAGTTTAAAAGCATTGCTTTGATTAGCAAATGGCTATGGCATTTTTCCCAGCAGACTACTTCATTATAGGGTGTATGGTAATCTGCAGTAAGTACGTTTGCATCAGACTGGGTGGGGATGCCAAGTGCCAACCTGGCACTCAATTACACATGGAAGCCCTTGGAAATTTGTTGCTCGGTGTTTTGACTCTTTTATTCCTTTTGTTTCATTAAGATCAGGTGATGGGTCTTGTATTAGATTTTTGGAAGATACCTAGATAGGGAAGTTTCTTTCATGGAGGCTTTTCCATACCTCTATAGTCTCTTCCTTGCATAATGCACCTATTCAAATTTTTGCCTTCTACAGTGTCAACTGTTTCTTGGAATTTCCATTTTATTAAAATCTTAATATTAGGAATGATTGGAAATTGCAAGCCCTCTTTGATTCTCTTAGATTCCATTCATTTTTCACCAAATCCAAATACGAGAATATTGATTGTTGACTCTTCACTCTTCTGGTGTTTATTCATGTAAATCATTGTTTCAATGTCTAACTCATTCTCCTAATAGGAATTAGGGGCAGTTTGGATGAGTTTATGTTTTTGAGCACATGCTTTCAATAGAAGTGGTTTTAAAAAAAAACAGGTATTTGGTGTTTGGATATAGTTACACAGGAGTGATTTTATTTAAAAAAAGCATATGTCTTGCGTTTGGGTGCAAAAATATAAAAGTACTTTTTAGTATGTAAAATTACTAAAAATGACATATAAAAGTGCTTTTTAAAGAATTTGTAAAATATTTTAGGAGTATATTTGTCTACAAAATTTTCTCTCTTTTCTGTTAGACCTGATTATTTTTTAAGCAGTATTTTTCTACTTTAAAAATAAGCAGCATTTCTACTTATTTTTAAAATAAACACTTTTGAAAATAATCTCATACAAACGGTCGAAATAAAAATAAAAATAAAAAAAGCACTTTTTTTTTTTTAAAAAAAAAATCAGCTTTTGGGACAGCAAAATGATGCAGGAGCATCCACGTGTTCCCTAACAGCCTTGGTTCTTTTTAGCTGCTGTTCTTCTATTTGCTATGTTTGCTTTATTTCTGTTCTAAGTGGTCTTGTGCTAGTCACGTGAGCCCTCTTGTTGTTTAGTATTCAGCCCCTTCCCCTGGTATATTAGGCTCACAGTCTTCTATAAGGTAGCTTGGAGCATATGTTTGATGAAAAATCAGAGTTATCTCTATGTGAAGAACCCTAGTGTTCTCTTTTATCTCTATCTTCGTCCATTTCTGAGTTGTTTACAGTCTTAGCTTCCCTTTCCCTTCCCCATACTGCATCAAAGTGGTACCAGAGCCAAAAACATGGCTGGTAGTGCGAACAGCAGAGGTGGTCGTGGAACCCAAGAGCAGCTAGCTGAAATAGCTGAGAATAGGAGAATGATTGAGGAACTGACAAGGTCAGTTCGAGTTCTACAGCGCCAGAGGCGTGCTAAGTGGAGGAAGGAGTTTCCGGCAAAGACCCATTCAACCATGGGTGACCGTGGAAGTTGTGATGCGCGGGAAAGCATTACCGTAGAGGAAGAACCAACTCTAAGTGTCGAAACCCACTGTGCGTGGAGACCCAGGTGGGAGAATGATGAACTACCCGAACCTACGTATGTCATTTATCCACAGGAAGATGAGGAAATCGACCCTGTTTATGATTGTTTCGGTGACGAAACTCAAAGCACCGAGAACGATGTTGAGGAGGAAGCCAGTTTGGAGAGTAGCTGTGAGTGGAAACCCATTTATGATGAGCCCCGTGAAGATGGAGAAGACGAAGGTTCAGAAGCGGACTCTCTCGGCTTGTTCTGTGAAGGTAAACATGAAGAAGAAGCACCGAGCAAGAAGCCTTATGTTATTAAGGCATATTGTAGTTTTGGAAAAGGCGTGAGGATCTCGGATATACTCAAGCTAAAGGTAGGCGATTTACAGAATTCGTTTACTCTGGGGGATAACTCAACAGGAGCACCAAAGGCGCACCATATTGGATAAGTGGCAGAATGGAATCTGGGGAAAAAGTGTTGCATGCGCACTTCTCTTAGATCCTGTAGTGGAGTGCAGGGCCCGCGGGTTATATTAAGTGCAACAATTCTGGAGGTGTTATACTATATGAGCCTAGTTGATTGTCAGAACATTATTGACGTGGTTCCCACCCAATCAAAGCAGTTGTACTTGAAGATTATCAAGAGGAATTCAAGACATGATTTTAAGGGATCGATGTATAGTCATTCTCCAAGAAGCGTTCTCTCAGATGATACCCTTTTCCATCAAGGAAATCTATCATCTCCATTTCTAATGGGTTGGAAGTATAAGGAACGTGACAAGAATGAAGAGCCAACCCTTGATGTGGAGAACCATTATTCTGCTTGCTGCTGGTGTTATGGAATTAACAACCAGAATGGGGTGAAGGTTACTGGCGAGGACCTCACTTCTCATGGTGGTGGAGTTCAAATTAAGTGTGGGGATATTCAGTACATTGACTCCATTAGAGACTTCACAATTAATTCTCATAATGTTAAAAATGATGACTGTGAAGGACGTTATTGTAGGCTGCAAGGTCAATTTGCTAATGTTCGCATTGATCCTAGAAACCCAATGAGCAAAGACTTTGTTCAACCTGATTTGGGGAAGTTACAGGTTGAGTATGTATACACACTAGAAGAAGTGCAGCAACACTTCCAATCATGTGGTACAGTGAATAGGGTTACCATTCTGACAGACAAGTTTGTCCAGCCTAAGGGGTTTGCTTATGTGAAATTTGTTGAAACTGAAGCTGTTCAAGAGGCTCTTGTCTTGAATGAATCTGAATTGCATGGCCGTCGGTTGAGGGTTTTGCCTAAGAGGACCAATGTTCCCGGAATGAAGCAATATCGTCCTAGGTGTTTCAATCCTCATATTGCATACTGGTTCAGGAGGCCATATCCTCCTCCTTACAATGAACCTGCTTGTCAGAAGTCGCAGAGTATTGATGAAGCTGGGGCATTTCCAGTTTTGGCAGTGAGAACTTCCAGAGTAAGTGAAGTCAATGAAAGACTTGTTAGGATTATGCTCACTACTCGGCTATTTATAGGGCCTGACTATCCCAATAATTACTGGCTGAAGAGATGGTTTGACAAGAAAGGGAGGACTATTCCAACCATTTATAATTCTAGAGAAACTTCCAGTGTTAGTAACACAAATGCAAGAGATATTTCTTCAATGGGTTTGAATGTTGAGAAAGAAAAACTTGAATATCATCATAATGGCAGATCAAATGATGTTTGTAACTCCAAACTAGTGCAACAAGCTAGTGCTGACTCCCTTGTAAATTTCAAAATTAATCCTTCTAGTGTTGAAGATGATGACTACAGTTTGCAAGGTCGGTTTTATGCTGTTCATGTTGTTTTCCTCTATAGATATG
>JASKGM010030635.1:5143-25804 GCA_034509205.1 Ceratonia siliqua | reverse complement strand
AGTACTATTTAATAGCTTAGTGTCGGGTAGAACAAACCATGCTTGGCAAATGGCAAATGGCAAATGGCAACTGAAGCTCATATTTTGTCTTTAATACGCGTAATAATCAATCTAAAACTACTCCACCAACGCTTGCTATTTTTGGCCGCCTTTACTTTCCCATAAATCTCGATCTCCACTTTAAAACACAACTTCCATTATCGCGCTTCATTCTGATCACTGTCACTGTCATTGATTAGCAGCCACAATCAAGATTAATAGAATATTCATTAACATGATGCCAAACACACCGCAACAATTTGTTGACCTCAGGGCTTCTGTGCAAGATCTTTTCGTTTAGATTATTGGTTTAAAGGCTTCACCAGCTAATTATTTCAGTTTAGACGATGACCCTCTAATACCCCAACCAGCTCGCTCGTAGATTCCCACGCAAACTGTCATCATCTTAGTTTTTCATTTCTTTGTATCACTTTTGAAACCAATTAATTAAAAATACCAAATTTATTAGTTGTACACCATTTTATATAGATCTAGATCAAGTGATCAACTAACAGACGATTTTGATGAGGGAGACCATATCATATAAAAATAAAAAGGCATTTAAACTCACGTTCATAGTTCATACCACATCAAAATTAAACATCATACTCTGATCTCAATGAACACTTTCTAATCCTTCTTACAGAAGATTAATTAATGTTGAATTACAATCACGACGTAGTATATATATATATACCCTTTTATATATATATATATGCTAGATTGCTATCATATCCTGCAGGTAGCATCAACTAAAATAGCTCACCATATACATTATATTAATGTTTGTACAAAAACCAGATAACTTAATTAATTATACCATCAAAGGCATGGGTCTCTTTTTTTAATAAGAGCTCATATCCACCACCATTTAATTTTTGGGTTCTTTTATTTTATTGTCTATACAAGTTCTAAAAACTTCTAATGATTTTATAATGTATATTTAAATCAGAGTTGGGACACATGAAAGCTGTCCTCCAAAAGTTGCAATTGACCTGATATGCATTAATGATTAATTTTATAGGTACACGCCAACTCTTGTTTCCCCATTTATTTTCTTATTTAGTTTCATTAGTTAGTAGCATCCAATTTGGCAACTTTGTTCACAAGATCACTATTATACAAATATATTAATATTTAGTCATTTATACAAAAAATGTATATACTAATGAAGTCATAAGCACAATCATAGCACACCTAACGTCACACCAACAGTGCCCAAATATCTTGTTAGGAGAACCTAAGTTCCTAAATCATATATAAATTAGTCCCATGTCACTACCGAACCAGAGTTGGTGCGATCGATTTAATAAAATAGATTAAAGCGACGGTGGCTTTCCAAAATAGCAGAGAATTTATTTTGCGCGAAAGAGGAGGAAACGGAAAAGAAGCAGAGAAAATTCTGGTAGAAATCACACAAGACTCGCACCACTCCCAGTTCCATATACTCACGCCCACCTGTTCCTTGCAGAAGATTCAAGGACCCACAATTTCACGCGTGTCAAACTCTAGTTTTGCATGGCTCCTCCAACCCCTTCTTCATAAACCCCCACCCGCCACCTCTCTCCCATACCTGTTCTCTCTTCCGACTCTTTGTGTGTACCTCAAGCTCTCGTTCAGCTGCAATGGCGGTTTATGGCTTTACTTTCAGCAACAAATACGCCTTGTCATGGACGTTGTTCATACTGCTTTTGGAGACCATGGTAGGAGGGCGTCACGCCGCGAGGTTAGAGCGGTGGGAGTCAGCGATTAGATTGCCTACGGAGTCGGACGAACAGGTAGATGTTGATGGAGAAGTGGGCACTCGATGGGCGATTCTGGTGGCAGGTTCATCTGGCTATGGAAATTATAGGCATCAAGTGGGTTTGGTTTCCCTTCCTTTTTAGTTTCCTTCTGAATTCATATATAAGTCAATTTTGGAGAAAAGAAGAATAATAATGAGTTAATTTGATGATAAAGTGCAGGCGGATGTGTGTCACGCATACCAGTTGCTGAGAAAAGGTGGGTTGAAAGAAGAAAACATAGTGGTGTTTATGTATGATGACATAGCTATGCACGAGTTGAATCCCAGGCCTGGAGTCATCATCAACCATCCACAGGGACCAGACGTATATGCTGGCGTCCCCAAGGTATTCTTTTCTTTAGGACTTCATAACTTAATCAACTACGCTTCAGCTATGCAGTTTGTTAATATCGCTATTCGCTGCCATGTGACTCTCATCATTTTTATTTTGGGCTACTTGATGTTGATCAGTCAAAAGCTATTTCAAATAACACACAAGTATGCTTTTATGCTTTCGCAAAAAGCATATGTACAAACAAGTAAGATTTTTTTTTATGATCAGCTAATTAACAACACAAGGTCTTTGAAGCAATATCAAGAGATAAATTCTATTTACGAGAACAAATTAAAGTGTCATTAATATCCGAAAAAGAATAGCAAACTAATACTTTGAAGTCCCAAAGTATTGGTTGGTATCGTACCGAGTGGCTCTGGTAAAAGGGTAATATGATTTTTCAGTGGAAAGTCTTGATATGATGATTTCTTGTTTTATTTAAGCATGGGACTAATAAGTCCATTATGACTTGTTGGCAAGCATTATTCACTCACACATCACAGGATATATAGACAAATGGAATACATGTAATGTTTGCGTTCCTTGTGAATGCTATTTCTTTATTAAGATAGGAGTGGCCACCAGTAAGCTAGCACCATGGTCTAAATAGTTAATACAGTGGCCGATATTTGTTATGTTTGCTTTATTTAATTAATCGATCGAATTGATATATTATTGGTTGTAGGATTACACCGGCGAGAATGTGACCACTGAGAACCTGTATGCTGTAATTCTTGGGGACAAGAGTAGAGTGAAGGGGGGAAGTGGGAAGGTAATCAATAGCAAAGCCAATGACAGGATCTTCATATATTACTCTGATCATGGAGGCCCGGGAGTTCTTGGTCAGTCCCGATCCCAATACTTGAAAGTTTGTTTTTAATTTTGCTTTATACAGACAGATGGGTTTTATAATATCATGCATGGTCATTAGACTAATCAACCCAAAACAGGGTATATAATTGAGAGTTTCTGTATTTGATTTGATTGCAGGGATGCCAAACATGCCATACCTTTATGCTATGGATTTCATTGATGTTTTGAAGAAGAAACAAGCATCTGGTGGTTACAAGGAGATGGTAAAAAGATTTCATTTGGAGTGAAACTAATGATGCAATTTCAAGGTAATTATTAAAGGTCTTAATGTTGTGGTTGTGTAGGTTGTATATGTGGAAGCTTGTGAGAGTGGGAGCGTTTTTGAGGGTATAATGCCCAAAGATCTGAATGTTTATGTTACAACTGCATCCAATGCACAAGAGAGTAGCTGGGGAACCTATTGTCCTGGGATGGATCCTTCTCCTCCTCCAGAGTACATCACTTGCTTAGGGGATTTGTACAGCGTTGCTTGGATGGAGGACAGGTATGCTTCTTTTCTTTCTTCGAACTTTCAAGGATTGACATGGATTATAATGGCATTAAAATCAACTTCTCTCTCTTCACTTGACTTTACTGCAGTGAGACTCACAATCTAAGAAGAGAAACCGTAAAACAACAATATCAATCGGTAAAGAGACGAACTTCCAATTTTAACAACTATGCGATTGGTTCTCATGTGATGGAATATGGAGATACGAGCATTAAGGCTGAAAGGCTTTATATGTATCAAGGTTTTGATCCTGCCACCGTGAACTTTCCTCCCCATAATGGCAGGCTAGGAACGCAAATGGAAGTTGTTAACCAGAGAGATGCAGAGCTTTTCTTCATGTGGCAAATGGTATGCCTATTTTCTGAAAAAATTCGAACCATTACCACTTTCAAGACAAAACCCCTGTCATTTAAGTATCAATTAATTTTATGTTTTCAGTACAAGAGATCAGAAGATGAAGCAGAAAAGAAGAGTGAGATTCTGAAGCAGATTACAGAGACAGTGAAGCACAGAAATCATTTAGATGGTAGCGTAGAATTGATTGGAACATTTCTATTTGGACCAGCGAAGGGTTCTTCTGTTCTAAACACAGTCAGAGCACCCGGACTGCCGCTGGTGGATGACTGGTCGTGCTTAAAATCAATGGTAAAGAGAAGAGTTAAAATTTAGTTTAAAGCATGCTGGAGTATATAACATGCATTGAATTGAATGCTAAAATTGGCGGTTGCAGGTGCGGGTGTTTGAAAGTGAGTGTGGGTCACTGACTCAGTATGGCATGAAACACATGCGTGCATTTGCGAATATCTGCAACGGCGCAGTTTCGGAGGCGTCAATGGAGGAGGCTTGTAAGGCGGCCTGTGGTGGCTATGGTGCGGGACAGTGGTATCCATCGAACAGCGGCTACAGTGCTTGATTTAGGGTGTTTGTAAAGCCCCCTCGGCCCTCCCTCTCAAGTCTTAATTGTATCGTTTCTACGTAATTACTAATCAAACTAGCTATATGGGCATGGCATGTGTGTTCCTTCCTCAATCCGTAGGAGTGAGATTTTGACGTTATATGTATATGTATATAGATATGCTACAGAAGAATAAGGGTGATTCGGGATGAGACAGTGATGCTACTGGCAAGAAAAGCCAGAACCAAGACCAAGAGAGAAAGCATTGCGTTAAAGGACTCAAAACTCTTTACTGTTATTGTTGATCGTGGAACCAAACTAGGTGACTGGGTATACTTATTCCCCCAGGATCAGGATGAATATAATTATGTACCTTCCTTCTCCTGCCTCCTATAATAAACCATGATTTTTTTGGGGTACAAGGTGAGCTGTACAAATAGCAAACAAACAAGGCCCACGCTCCAGTACTTTTCTGACCCAATGTTTCAAGTTTTTGTATGCATAGCCCAACAATCACATAAGTGCTGAAAAAATGGGCCCCTTCCCCCTTGTATTTTTGTTGTTGTTAATCTTCTTTTCTGGCTTTGGTCCTTCTTCTCCTTATTGATTATATGACATTCTTAGTGTTACAAAATTAAAATATAGATAAAGATGTGTTTCTTAATCTAAAATGAACGTCTCTTATATAGTTGGAGATAGATATAAATTAAAGGAATTTGTTTCTAATTTCACTTAATTTCATGTCCGTGAATCTCATCACCAAAGAAAACAATTAGGGGTGAATCTACTATTAATACTAGCCTTCTGTTTTGCTGATTTACTTCAACAGCATGAAGTAGTTCACCTTTTTGGCTAACAACATCCACGAAGAACTAATGCTTCTATTGGCTACTATTGAGAACCTTATTAGTATAAGAAACTTTTTATATAATCTTGAATATTACTCAAGAAAGTATTTTAATATTAATATCAATTTAATGTATGAAATAACACTTGAATTAATATGTATTTTTTTGGGTGATGAATTAATATATACTTTAAAATATATTCATAAAATAACACTTTAAACATATATACCCTTCGCCCAAATCCCACGGAGAGTGTCGCAAAAATGATGTCACAAATTATAAAATATAAATTCAACATGGGCATTGAGACTTGTGAATGGTGGTAATGTTATAGTATGAGTAGGAAACCCAGATTGAATTCAAGATTTTGAAGATAGTGGTTGGCACATGATTGTAAAATTTAATTTGTAAGGATAAAATGGATTAAGAGGGTCATGATTTGAAACTCCACTGTCCCAAATTAACTTTGTTTGTTCTGATTTCTTAATCTTATTATATTAGTTATAATTGGCAGTATTATTTCGAAGGGGACATGTAAACCAAAATGCCATCAGACTATGTTGCTATTCACATTATTATTATTTATTTGAAATTTCCTTTGCTTTTTCCATTGGCGCATAACTTTAATTAGTCCTATAGGAGGCATGACACATCAAATAAAAATAAAGAAAAAAGGATAGATGATGGTAATGGTGCATGTGTTTCCGTGCTGCAACAGTTGACTTAATACCAATTAGTCAATAGTCATTTACCCAAATTTAATACTATTGACTGTTATGATTAAGCAGCGGTGGATTAGGACTAATTATATCAACTTATAAGAATTAAGTTGCAGGTGTTGGTGCCTACTGCCTTTTGGGTGTTTCTAATTAATTTCTATTTAGATTAATTCATATACTGGCTAGAGCCTAGAGGTAAAGGTATTGGTCCCTAATCAAATTGATTGATTACAACATTAAATTTGTAGATAAATTTAGTGTGAGGAAGTGGAATCTGAAGAGCGGCTAGGACTGAGCATTAGGTTCCACGGCACGGCTGCAGCCTGCAGGTGCCAGGTGGTGCTCTTTTACATACTAAAATTTGATCACGTGCAGGGCAGAGGGTAGTAGTGGGATGTGGGGGCTATAGCCCCTCCAAACTTTTTAAAAATCTCAACTCAAAAAACAAAACCCAAATCCCTACACTCTCTTTGTGGGAATTAACTGTTCTAAATAATGCACCTTTTACTGTGTAACTTGGATTCACTTCTAACAATACTCTAACCTTATGAGTATGAATTATTATCATTTATTTTGTTATTCGTAATTTAATTTTCAATTTCAGAAGACATTGATTGATGAGTCCGATCGAAATGAATTATATATAATGTAAAACTGGTAAGGAGTCACGTCTTGAGTCTACCTAGTTCAGTTGTTTTTACACAAAAAATACACTTTAGGTACCGTCTACACCATCTTCCCTACTTGTACTCATATTGCTCAACCTTTACTTCATTGCATATGTACAAAAAGAGAAGGCTTTCTAAACGAGAGAGAGAGTTGCAGGAGAATTCAGTGACAAGGAAGGATGTAAAGGATAAGGCAGTAATGAGTGATGGTAGGGGCAGATAGGCAGAGAGGATTAATTAGGAATGAGAGAGTGCTTTTTGGTATTTCCAATTTTAATAGATGGAGGAGTTGCTTGGCCATCCTGGGTGGAACGTGGGGTACCCAAACAATAATGTGTCTATATCAGCAATCATTCAAATTCACCGCCCCCCTCCAGGCCCCTTCTCCACCCTTACCATATTTATTATGTTCATTCATGTGCAACACAACAGATTTCATTAACAAACCACAAAATAATTTCTGTTTCATTTGTTGCCCTTCTTTCAACGTTTAGGTATAATTATTACTCATTCTTTGCACATAAGTGAATCAAATATGAACTAGTAGTAAATTTTTTTGAATAATTTATAACAAAATTGATGTCTTGAGGTTGACGGCGTATCCATGCTAGAAGGGTGGGACAGGATGACACTTGGATCACGTGCGAGACTTTTGCTTCACTTCTTTGCTAGTTGCTATTTACAAACAAACCAACCACAAGTAAAACCATTTCCTTTTAAAAAAGAGGCCCTTGCCTTACCCTAGCCGGATAACCGCCCTATACAACGGATGAAGCCATCCGGAACTGTGCCTTGACGTGCCAGCAATAACCAACCACTTTGCACCACGTCTCACTCTTCGGATGCCTCCACTTCTCTCGCACACTCACAAATAACTTAACCTAAGGATAATTTCTTTTTTCATTCCCAGTTAATGAAAGCTTTTTAAAATTAAAATATTATTTTTTTAAGAAATGGGGGCCCAGTTGCGCAACCGTCCAAACACAAGTGGTGAGGTTAATGATGGTAGGGTAGCCCACGCCGGACCGTGAGCCGCCACGTCCTGAGCCTCGACCACTGTTCAGGGCGTGGGTCCCACGTCCACTAGAGACAGAGGGGAGGTTGGGGTATGTAGGCTGAGGTTCAGCGGCTTGCCAATGCCAAGTGGCGGAGGAATGAGGCCTTGCCTGATAGTGAAAGGTTTGGGAACAAATTTAATAGTAGAAAAAAAAGATGAGGGAAGTAGTGTATATGAGATATATCGCGGACCAACCAACCAGAGGCCGCGTGCGGTTGCTGCATCTGAAAAGAATCAATTTTATATACCAAAACCTTAAAATGATAGAGCTGTTGTCTTAGTCTGAGTTATTTATTTGCACTTTTCTGCTTCTTTTTGTTTTCAGGGAGTTTAGTGTGGGTGGGCTCCTTCACTTTTACCATTTCAACTTTGAGGGCACCAATCACCAGCGCTGCAACAGTTTAGTTGCTTTACCACACACGCACTGCTCCTCATTACCTTACCTTTGCCATACACTTCTAAAGTTTCATATAAACAAAAGGATAATCATAATAATAATGTAACATAAACAATATTATTTATAAGTTTTATCTATAAATTAAATTATACACATACAATGAAAATAACAGTTTTTTTGTCAATCTTAAAATTTGATTTTACGAATAATTTAAATATTTAAGAAATCACATGAATAAAACTATATATATATATATATATATATATATATATATATATATATATTATGAACGTGTGTACATAGTCACAAATTTATACTTAGATGTACTGTGAACGTATATATGCTCTGTTCATTAATAAAGATGTTTGAAATCAAATGTTGAATTGGTTAAACAAAGTCATTAGAACATGAACCATCACAACGAGTTCATTACGCAATATTGTCACCCAACTAATTTTTCCTTGAATATTAATAAACGCACAACCTCTAATATTGCTAACAAATTTTAACAAGTTTCTAGCTGTTATGCCCATATATATATATATGCTCTTGATTTTGGATTTCTATGGTGTGTCCCCGGTGGAATAGACAAGATTAGGAGAAGAATAAGCAGCAAAACAAATACATTTTGATTTGAATCGTGTTTCTAATGAATTGATTTGTTTAAGACATATAGAGACTTTGTCAATTGAAAGGAATGATATGCACCCTCTTTTCTTCATTCTACTAATTCACATAAACTTTCCATATTTTTAATGAACGAATGAGTACCCGTTTGATTTCTTATTATACATACACATGTCATCAATCTATAAGATACCGCTAAAATGTAGGAACTTTGACTGCAAGGAATTAGCTTGATGTGTGTGTGACTAGCTATGAGGGGTAGAGGTGTAACTTCTGGCGGGAGCCAGGAGGGAGGATGTTCCAAGTTCTGACCTATAAGGCCCACGGCCAACACTATAAAAATATCCTTCATCGATTGCCTATCATCGTCATACATTTTTTAGTGTTCTTAATATAATTAATTTGATCCTTTGTTTAAAGAACGCCTATTCTTCCTAGCTCATCGTTTGATCTTCCCACTCTTTCTCTCAAGCACCAAATCATTATTTTCTCGTCTCCATCAGTTGCTGGTGGGTGGTGAATGGCGATAGAGGTTGACATCTTTCTCTTTCTCGAGCCATTTTACCGCCACCCTTTTATGGGCTCAAAACTTTTGCAGCAATCTAGCTCCAACTCACAAAGATAAGGAGAGAGAAACTATTGAGAGGGATGGTTTACTAGGGTTCTCATATATGTCCTTCGTTCTTGTGCTTTTCCTTCCTATTTAACCCTATCTCACCTTCATTCTCCCATTCCTGAAACCTTTACTTTCCTCCCTTCTCTTTTTCAGTAATCTTCGGGATCTGATCTCTCTTTCTTTCTCTCTAGACAAATACTAGCACTTGGTGATCAATTTTGGGAGAGGAGGGATTCAGTTCAATTCCCGAGGATCACTTTTAATTCTTCCTTTCACTTTCTTGTCTGCTTTGTTAGCTTGTCTTTCCCTGCCTTTCTTTCAGTGTTTTTCTTTTGTCTGGTTCTGTTGGATTCGATAAAGTTATAAAGGTTGTTGATGAAAGGATGCTTTAAAAATTTACACATCTAGCATATACAAATAATCCTTGAACTAGTGCTGCAAACGCGGTTGGTTTGATCAGATCTGCGCACGAATTCTACTTGGAGGTTCTTACATTATTGGGAGAGCAATATATCAAGGTTCTTTAATTCCCTCCTTGAGCTCTTGAATTATCGTTCTACTGTTGTATACTTTTCTCTTCATCTCTTTATTTTATCGCGTGAATGTCTCTGGGTCAGTAAATCATGAAAATGGTGGATGATCTTGTCAATTTCAAGTCAACTAACATTAATCCGACAATAAACGACAACTAAAAGACAGAGAAGCCATAGTCAAATGTTACAAACGTCACATGCATAGAATCTTCGACATGACTTTGATCTGTGTGTTTCGTTTGGAGTTTATATCTCATCAACACCAACCTCTTAAATCATGCTTTCACTTTTTCCCTTTCTCCCCTTTTTGGTTTTGCCATTGCACCCCACAATATATATTAACCCGTTGCATATCCAACTAAAACAAACCATTGTTTATCTGTATGTGATTATCTTTTTCTGATATCGTTTGATAATATGCATCTAATCAGCTGTGAATTTGCCTTCTGTACATTTATTTATATATATATATATATATATATATATAAATCTGTGAGCGCCATATTTATATGTCATTAGGTACAAATAGTCAAATCTATCTAACTTTTGAGTGATCTCAACCATATATTTCAAGCAAAATGTTCGATGCTATATCATATAATATCATTAATTTCTAATACCACTGCATAAATGCATGTTACACAAAGTTTGCCTTCTCTTTGATGTGTGCTACATCATTATTTGATTGTTCTTTATTAAAGAAGAAGAAAAAAAAAACTTTCACAAGGTAAAGTTATGGAACATTTCCTACGCCTATATAAGTAATTAACTCATACTGTCGACCATCATATAACTTGTATTTTAACACTGCCTGAAAATAGGGGTGAAATTTAGGTATTGTTTGGAATGTATTTATAAAATTATTTTTTTATTTTTTTATTTTATGAAAGCAAAAAAATTTGTTTGAAAAGGTGTTTTGATAAGTATTTTTTAAAAAATTGTTTTAAAAAATAATGACTAGAAAATAAAAAATAGAGAACAATTTTTTTGTGTTTTGGCTTGTTTTTATCTTATGTGTTTTAAAAAATACGAAAAACAACCGATGAAAACTATTTTTACCCAAACAAGTTTTTCGCTTTTTTGTTTTGTAAAATTATTTTTTATAATTATTCTAAAAAATTATTTAAAAAAATAATAAAACAAAAATTATTCTAAAAAAGCCTTTAATTTTTTCTTGGGATTCTTAGGTTTTCATCATAATTTTTTGTTATTTAATTATTGACAAATAACAACTTGAATTGATGGTTTTGATTGAAATCAAATAGTAATTCCTTTACTTGTGTTTATTTCTTGATTTCAGTCTTCATCTCCTCCTCTTTGGTTTCCCCAAAAAATTTGGTACTTGAAAATGTTCCGTAAATCCGATAGAACTGGAGCTTTTATGTGGAGAGAAAAAGATTAACATTGAACGACATGATATAATGAAGTTGTTTGGGGTAGATAATTGGATGTTCTTTTTGAATGAATATTATCCATCAATAGCTTCAGTCACTAACGTTGGACAAAGACATGTGATTTCAATTATACCTTTTGCAAGATTTTCAACGACAATGTATAATTTGATTGTGCGCCTTAATCATGAATAATTCTTTTAATTCCATACATGTTATTTTTTTCTTTTGCTTTTACTATATATAACTTGATAAAAGGACTATTATGTAATCACATAAATATACATTCTAAAACACTTGGATATTAACTTCGTAGTGCTATCTTTTGTTGTAATTGATTGGTCATTTGGCATATATGTGTGAACATTTTCTTTCTGATGTGTTTTCCTTCGGTACGATTTTATACTTATGCAAGCTAACGCTGTTCACATATGCTGCTAAATAACAAAATAATTTTTAAAAAGGAACTAATACTAATTTATATAAATATACCTAGCAATAATTTCGTTGTTTGGCATAGGCAATTCATTGTTGTTTCTGTTGCCATTGCTTGATTCATCTAACCTTAGCCCTCTTGTTGATCATGGGATGCAACCGAATCTGAAGCAATTACGTGTATTTATGTAGTGTCAGAGACACGAATTATGTACGCAAAAAAGAAATGCCAAATTTTATGTTCAATACTTCAATTACAATTCACAAGAGAGGTGATCATGAAGCTGATTTTTCTTCTTTGTTCGTTGCTCTTCCAAGCAAATACAGGTTTTAA
The DNA here is from genome assembly GCA_034509205.1 of Ceratonia siliqua. Classification (NCBI taxonomy): domain Eukaryota; kingdom Viridiplantae; phylum Streptophyta; class Magnoliopsida; order Fabales; family Fabaceae; genus Ceratonia; species Ceratonia siliqua. The sequence continues at coordinate 13,765 of JASKGM010030635.1, read as the reverse complement.
ATCTTTCGAAGTGGATATGAATACATTTTCACATGTTCCTCCAGGCTTTCGGTTCCATCCCACTGATGAAGAACTTGTTGATTACTACCTTAGAAAAAAGATAGCTTCTAAAAGGATTGACCTAGATGTCATCAAAGATGTCGATCTCTATAAAATTGAGCCATGGGATCTCCAAGGTATGGCCCTTCTTGTATGGCCCCAGTAAGATTAGTAGTTTACTATGCGCGCGCACACACACAAGAACTTATACAACACAAATTTGATTAGCCAGAAAACATATATTTTATTAATTCACATTTGTTTTTCCTGTTAACAGAACTATGCAAAATAGGAACGGAAGAGCAAAATGATTGGTATTTCTTTAGCCATAAAGATAAGAAGTACCCAACGGGAACTCGCACCAATAGAGCTACAAAAGCAGGATTCTGGAAGGCTACAGGAAGAGATAAGGCAATCTACCGTAGGCATTGCCTGGTTGGGATGAGAAAGACTCTAGTTTACTACAAAGGACGAGCCCCAAATGGACAGAAGTCTGATTGGATTATGCATGAGTACCGACTAGAAACTAATGAAAATGGAACTCCTCATGTAAGTACCTCTCTCTCTCTCTGATCCTTTAGTCTCTCTCTCTGATCCTTTAGTTTCCTCAGTCAAGTCCTACAGTCACATCTATATTCAATTGACTCTAGAGTGCACATAATTCTTCTTTTATGTGGCATGGGACTAATTGAAATGATTAATTATGAATTTTATAAATGTTCCAGGAAGAAGGCTGGGTTGTATGTAGAGTGTTCAAAAAGCGAATGACAACAATGCGGAAATCAGGGGATTATGAGTCATCCAGTTGGTATGATGACCAAGTGTCCTTGATGCAAGAGCTTGAATCTCCAAGGCCAATTTCTCACCCTTATGCATCTAATTACCACCATCTCTACCCTTGCAAACAGGAGCTGCAATTGCAATATAACATACCCCATGATGCTTTCCTTCAGCTTCCCCAACTTGAAAGCCCCAAAGTTCCTCAATCAGCAACCAGTTTGAGTTGCAATTCAGTGCTCCCCTATGCCTATGATGGGAACAACAATGGAAGTACCCTGCAGTCCTCGTCACTGACTCAGGAAGAAAGCATACCACCTTGCAATCAACATACTCTAGACTCGCTTTACGGAAACAATGATCAAGTGACTGATTGGCGAGTACTTGATAAATTTGTTGCATCTCAACTCACCCACGACCAAGATGCTTCCAAGGAAACCAGTTATCCCGATGCACAAGTCCTCCATGTGGCTCAACAAATTACTATGCTAGCAAACCACTCCGAAAGCCCAGAAATTGCCCACGAATATGCCTCGACATCCACCTCCAGTTGCCAGATTGACCTGTGGAAGTGAAAGTGAAAGTTTATATAGTAATTAAATGATGCATACTAATTATAGGGAGTTCAGTTTAACGTTGGATAAAAAGAAGAAGAAACTAAAGTATTACTCCCATTTTCTGTACATAATAAAACCAAACATGTCATATATCCTTAGCTTTTGGACGTCTCTGATGCCCTTTGTATACATTATTACAACGCAATCAGATGCACCAAATACGCTTATAGTAAGCAAATTAGTACTTGAGGGCTGGTGGAACCGGTCCGTGGATGTTAAGTGGTTTCCCACTTGCAGCTTAATTGGAATTTTAATATTGAAGTTGCTTGTAATCCTGTGTATATATGTATCAAATTATCTGTAAATTTGGTTGGAGGGCAGCTAAAATGGCTGGTTTTTATAAGCATAACAGTTTACAAATACCCACAAGAAATACGAAAATTTCAAGTAATTGAAAAAAGAAAGCATTGAAATGAAATGTGTATGTGTGGTTTTACTTGCAAGCAGCATTCTTTGCATACTAAAAGTGATGAAATTTGTCTCCGTCGGCTAGTGAACTAATGTAATAGATGTGAGGGAGGTGGCAAGACTCTTAGTAAATGTCTAGTCCCTTCAAAGATAAAAGCTTCGATGGCATCGCACAATTGCTTCAAAGATAAATTCTCTTGTTCACATTGGAGAAACTAAATAAAGTAGAATATTTGAAGCATCAATGTTATCGAACATCGCCTATTAGTTATTTGTCACAAAATAAGCATCCTCAGAATTAAACTCATGAACCCTTAAAAAAAATTAAATTATCAATTATGGTAGCCATCTCATTTACTAGTAGAGTTGGTTACAGGTTGACCAATGATTATAATGTCATAGGTTTTAGCATGGGGTCACCTACTTTGTAACAAATTAGCAATAAGTATGCTGTTGTACACTAAATATATATGATCAACATGCATTCATGTAGGGTGATGCTACATGTACAACACTAACCAAAAGGACACTGGACATCCAAGTACAGCAATGTGCATTGTTGAAAGATCTACTTTATTTTCTCATTTTTCTTTGATTTTTTGTTTTGTTTGCATCACTATTTGAGTTTTTATGTTAATTATGTGACTCTAACTTTGAACCCATGAACATATCAAAAATTGTATAAAGGTTTAAGATTTTTCTCATAATAAGTCTTGTGACAATATATTTTTATCATACTAAAAATTTCAATAAACATCTTATGCGCTTCTGCTTCTTTTTTGTTATCTTGAATTTATTTTTACTCTAGCATATGTTATTTATTTTAAAAATTTTATCTATCTAGTTTACTCTTTAAGTTTTAGGATATACTTCATAGAATTGAGCGTATAAGAGTAAATAAAAAGTAGAGGCATGAAAATAAAGAAAATATCTAAATTTATATTATGTCTAAAATTCAAATACCTTATTTACTCCAATTTTTTAGTCTTTTCATTTTCAATCATACCACATACTTAATCGTTGTTATCATAGTTGTTAGTATTATACATTCGGCAATTTTCTCTGAATTTGAATTGATAAAACATCATATGTTGAGAGAGAAAAGTATATTGGAGGACAAAAAAATCTTACTAAAATAAGTAATCAATTTTTTTGGTTTCGTCCCTGCTGTTTCCAAGAGCATTGCAACTTTGATAATCGAGTAACTCCTAGAAATGCAACAGCCATAGTCTGTTCATGACAGAGCTAATATAAAGGACTTGACTGTCTAATATGGCTTTATATTCGAGTTATGAACTTGATATAATTGAGGTGTGTACTCTAAAACTCGGAAAGATGACCCTGTTGAATACAAAAATCAAATCAAGCGTCGTTACTCGATCGAGTCTCAATGCTTACCTGCGCTGTGTATGAAGATGACTGGTACGTAATTAGTGGTAAAAGAATCTTCGCTCTCTGAGCGCTGCCAAAGGTCTGAAACTGCTTCAACTAATAACCAGTGGGTGTGCCGCACAGAACCAAGAGTTGGAAGAATAGCGCATTTTCAAAATACCGATAGCAAAGCAAATGGGAAGTAGCTAATGATGGAACCGCGGTTGAAGCAACAAGTAGATTTTTGTGAGGGTATGTGAATGAATTTTGTTGAGCAGAGAAGAGGAATTGAATTCCTTTCAACTTTTAAGCAATATGCATTGGCGCGACACAATGATTAGGCGTGCTCCCATAAACTTATATTGCATGCTTCAACTCTTAGACACACACTGAAATAGACGGGGATCGGCATGCATTGGAAAGGAAAAAGGCTTATCAACTCAGTGCTTCTTTCTGACGCTGACCAACTTTGACTTGGATCAGTTCTCTATCTCGTATGGATCGGTTTTTATTTTCTTCGTGACCTTTGCATCACTTAGTGTTATCTGGCATTTGCCCCTGCAAAGCAGGCCATGACCCTCCCTCCATCCGGTGCATCATGAGTGAACCAGAAGTGTTAGTTGTGGTAGTATTTCTTATAATTATTCCTCACAAATATCCCTTCTTTATCAATCCAATATACATAACTTAGTTTAGAAAAGGTAAAGTATTATATTTACCTATCCCGAAGCAACTATACCTAACTTAGTTTTATTATTATTTTTTTGTTTAAATTTTGGGTTATTATTACATTTTGTTTTCATGGTATTCCTAAGGCTGCTGTAAAGATAGAAAGGCATATCCAGAAATTGTTTGAGAAAGTAGAACTAGGGATGTAGAGTGGATCAAATGATAAGCTATTATAATTGGAAACACAATTATATGAATAGAAGAAGAGGTGAGGTAGCAAATGATAGCACAGAAAACTTTGCGGCCATCAAGTCCGTGGTAAAATTTGAGACCCAAATCTGGTGGTGCAAATTATCAAAACTCTGTCAAGCGAATAGGGCGCACTCTTTGATTATTGGAATGTTATAGGGAAATAACCATACAGGAGACATGCAATTCTCTGTTTATAATTGATGTTTCTCTCTTTTTGGTTCGTTAATTTGGAGATGGATCCACTTGAAAAGGGTGTTACTCCAAAAACCCCTTTCCTCCACCTCACAAAATAAAATAAACATAACAAAACGAAACAAAACATAGAAGAAAAGTAAAGACTAAGCAACTTGTATTGATTTCTTCAGACGTGACTTAGGATGAGTGTCTGGGATAGTGTGTCTACCCCTAGTTGGACGATTGAATCCACAAAAGTCACTTTCCCCTAAATTCACCTTGGCTTCTAAGACCTCTCTTATCATCACACACGAACCCACTGGTATATTAGTACGTAAGTGTAAGGGGATCTCAATATGGGACATAGTTACTGTTGGATGAGGTTGGCCTAGGTGAGATAATTTCCTCCTTGAAACCAGGATGCAGGGTTTGATATGTTGAAGAAAATCTCACATCATCTCCGTTACCAAACTGCACTAAGTATTTGGTTGGATTCAAACATAAATTACAACAAGTTTCATAAAATCATTATGTCATACAAATGAGACCTACATGATAATTCTGTCTTCCGCAAATCATCTTGCCCTTGTGACCTTGTGGTTATTATGTCTCTGTTTTGACGACTTGCCTCCATTGTAGGCTGTAGCCTTAATCTGTGAATGGAGTATTTTTGGCTTTGAAGAAAGCAGGGGTTGTGAATCAAATGAATTGCAAGCCGCGGAGTGTATTTGTTCGTCGAGACTATCGAAAGGGCAGGCTGCGGACCACCACCTACCCTCCACATTCAGTTCAGAAGGCAGCCACCAATTCAATAAGCCTGATTCCGATTCCAATTCCAATTCCGGATTAATACACCTCTCAAGGAATTCTGAGTTGGAACTTGGAAGGAAGCTATTCAGACTCCCATCTCTTATCCATCCCCGCCCCCGATAGTTACATGTGGAATCAATGCTCAACGCTTTAGTAAGGAAACTGGAATCAACCAATTAAGCTGATTACAATTCCCATATACTCAATACCAAATTAAAATCAAAATTTTAGTATCACAAATATATTTTTTTGTCTTATTTGGGTAATTTAATGGAGAGGGTGAAGGAATAAAATGATATGAATAATTTTAAAACGATGGAGATTGAATTTATGTTTATATTAGAATCTAAAATAATAATAATAATAAGTCACGTATAAGTTTGCAAAATGAGAAAGAGATTCTTATAACTTCATCAAGGTTGGAACAATATTTATGTACTCATCCATCTGTAACAAGCCTGCGGATAAGGCCCTACATGGACCCAAAGGAGAATCAGATGGCCCCAGTTTCTGTGGGCTTCACATGTCGTCCTTTACTGTGGAGACTAAACGTACTTAGGGCTCCCAACCAAAAACCAGAAAGGTACTTGGGGCCTGCAAAGGACACAAACAACCGGATGATTTTTCGGAGTCCGTACATCCACTCCCTCCTTTGTCTTCTTTATTCATTTTTCCTCAATTCTTTCTTTACGAGAGTTTTCTTCTTCTTTTTTCGAAGCCTTTTCTTCTTTCTAATGAAGGATTCTTTGGAGTTGATGTTTGTGAAAATTTACAACTTCCTACTCTAGATTTGCTTTCAAGTATTTTTCTATTTTTTTATATATAGTTGAAATTTTGATGAGGATTGTTGTTAATCTTATAATGCTGGTTAAATTGTGTATTTTGGAGGTTCCTTGTCTCATTCGCTATACTTTCTGTTTCTATTTTTCAGAAGTGCAAACTTGTTCTTAAATTAAATATTAGATGTGTACATATATAAGAACTTTTGAATTTGTAGACTTTTGTACCTATTCTTTGATTCGAAATGTTATATATTTCACTGAAAGGAAAAAAAGTGTCACGACTAAAGGAAGATAAGCGAGAGATGGTAATTATTAAATTAGGTACTCCTACTTTGTCCACTTCCGATCATTATCATTAAGCTTAATCTCAAACCAAACCAACTTTGAACAGTTCTAAAATAATGTTTATTACAAATCAAACAGAATAAAAAATATATCAATTAATTATGTGCTAAGCATGTAGGGAAATATCCAAAGTCTTAAACTCGTCAAAGAATAAGTTAACTGCATCTGAAGATTGTTATGTTGAGGTTTCCATGGGAATGATCTGTGTACCTTGGCAAACTGTCTGTGGAAGGCTTGCTTAATTTGCAGAAATCTTTCAATGGTCGGGAAACTAAATTGGAATTGTTGTGCTTTCCCATGCTAGAATAGAAGATCAGATATTAGCTTAAAGTTTATGAGGATGTAAAATGTAGATTGCTTTCCTCTTCTAGTTTGCTCATGACAATTCAGTGAAGGGTAGCAAAATAGCCACATTTTAATATATGAATTTGTTTTGGATCATTTTTAGGGAATTTCTAGAAACCATAAACGATCCAACATTAGAGAACCTCTCAAATTAAACCTATACTCAAATCTTGAATGTGTGGCATTTTGATGTGTCCAGGATAAAGGTGGATGCTAGCTTGAAACTGGCCATGTACTTGACTCTAAAAGAGGGAGGGAGGCTGAGCTGAGCCACAATTCAAAGGCCAAAAAAGAAAAAATCAGATAGCACATCACATTGAAGTTCCACTTTATCGGTTTCAGAGATTTGAAAGATCCTCATATCCCCACAAACAGCAACAAATAGCTCCTTGCAGGCTTTTTACAGACACTGCCTTTTTCTTATTCGTACACATATATATTAATATATATCTTATAATATGCCCTAAATTTCATATTTAATGCTGTGTCACAACGAGTATACATATACATACATAATACTGGAATGGAAGGACAAGCAGAGTCCTCCACAAATAGATGACAATATAAGTTGACTTTATAATTGTGTTATTTCTTTTTTCCCCCCTTGATCATCCTAACACCTTTTATTTTTGTTACATTAAGCGAATATAATAGAAATCTTTACCTTTATCTCTCTCCCCTTATGTCCAGGTGATCAGCCAAAATTAAGTGGCCTCGAGTCATAAGCTAAGGAGATTTCGTATTTTTTTGGAGACCTTGAAATGCTTCTTTAATAGAGGTAGAATCCAGGAACCACAAATGATGATAGCAAGTCGCTAGCTGGCTAGCTAAAGAGTGAAATGTGACCCTTCAATTGCAAAAGTGGGATTATAAGTGAAGCTTTCTCTTAACTAAGGACAGTCGCTATCTGACTATGGGGTGAAATGTGAAGACTCGAGCCTCGTGCTTCAGGAATCAGGAAGTGTGCTCTAACAGAGAGAACCTGCCCTATTTCGACCTAATCCCTCTGGCTAATGTTGCCAATGTCTCAACATCTGTATTTCGTACTTGGTTTTAAGCCTAATGTTAGTCTACCAGACTAGTTCATTCTAGCTTTACTATAGCATTCGCACTTTCTCTGGGATTTAGAATATAATGACATCATATTTTTATTTTAATGTATAAAAATGAGAATAAAACCCTATTAACTACGTCTCACTTTTTAAAAAGGTAAGTCCCACTCTAATTTTTTTACATCAAATAAGAATATGATTCTATTATATTTTTTGATAATATAATAAAACTCAAATCCCTTTTGTTATTGTCACGCACGCACGTCTCTATTTTTAATTATAATATTATTATTTTCATATTTTTTTTATACATATTTCATGTCATTTTTTATATTTATTATTTATAATTTTTATATTATATCTATGATAAAAAATAAGGTATGAAAAAGATATAAGAAAAAATTGTGTTAAAATATCATTTTCCTCCCAATTCACAGAAAAACGAATCTAAAAGATTTTGTTTTATCATGTACAAATCTTTTTTTGTTGATATCCTTAATTGGTTCTCCAATTACTTCATTGCTAGAAAGCAGGAGATCAGGTACATGCATTTTTAAATGTTATTCAAACATTGCATGATTGGAGCGAGGTGTGGCTCAGTATAATGATAAATTGTAAGAAAAGCTTCCATCTAACTATATTGGATGTTATGAGCAGTTTATATTAGTACAATTTATTTTTATTATCTATTCAATTATGTAAATCAAGTCTTCCGTTGCATTGTCAAAATTAATAACTGACTTTGATAGTTGATAGGGTAAATTGTGCCAATCTAAAAGTTGATTAGATGAAATTGCTACATTTTGTTATAAATCTTAAAAACATATATACTGAAAGAAATTAGATAAATGATGAGATAAATTTCATTCAAAAACATCTAGCTAGAGACAAATTGCACATCAAGTAGCGTTGAAGAATTTTTTTCTTAAAAAATTAACCTTATGTATGGAGTCATAAGGACGTTACATTTAATAGGATAGA